>BQNB010156052.1:1165-15314 GCA_026074375.1 Tanacetum coccineum | reverse complement strand
TCATCTACAAAATAAACATCATCAAAGTCTAAATTAGCATTTTTGATTTTACCTTTACCCGTTATTTTACCTCCTTTGGGATCACTTCTAAAAGCTACAAAGCCTCCATTGAAATCTTCATAATCTGAAAGATAAGCTTTGTTGTCAGTTATATGGCTAGAGCAACCACTATCCACCACTGCATGATCCTGTAACAAGATCTCTGGATTGCCCTGCACAAAAAGTAAGAGAATTAATATCTCTTAGGGATCCAAGCCATTACAGACTTGGAAATCCCATTTGGGTTAACATACTTAACCTTCTTGAGCATGAATGATCCATTATCTTTGAACACATGATCCAAGTAATTTCCCTTAGGCCTCCAAACCCATCTTGACTTTTTAAGGTTAGTATCTAGATTACCCTTACCAGTATTAACTACTACTCTTGTCCCAACAGTAGTCATATTTTGAACCCCAAAAGTTTTAACATCTTGTTTTATGTCTTTGGGTCTAAAAGCTGGTTTTGTGTAGTAAGACCTCTTGATAGGTGAACATGAGCCTCTTGGTCTTACATTGTCCATTCTTGGGTAAATAGGCCTGGCAGCATAAACAGGCCTAGCAGTACTAAGATTTGGCCTAGCGATACAAATAGGCCTAGCAGTACTAACACTTGGCCTATGCAAACCTGTTCTTGTTAGTACTCCTGATGGGATAAAAGTCTTACTTAAATGTAGGTATTTTGAAAAGTTTTGATGATTAACCCTTTTAGTATTATCCCATACTGGTTTGCCCTCCCTTTGACCAGTATTATCCACATTTTCCAGCTTAGGCTCTTGACTCTTTTTGTCATGAAAATTACAGTCTTTGATCAAATGGTTAGTACTTTTACAAACAAAACAACCTTTTACTTTCCTAAAACTAATTCCTTGTTTCTGATAATTTTGACCACTTTTATCATCTCTAGTCTTAACTGTTTGAGTCTCAGGCCTAACTGTTTGCACTTCATACTCTTCTTCCTCATCATTTAAGTTCTAATCCTCAATGATAACTCTATCTCTGTTAATCTTAGGATTAGACATAACTGACTCACTGGCTGACTTAGGCTTTTCAGTATTTGCATCATTTGTTTTACCTGCAGTCTCACTTGTTTTAGTATTAAGCTTAGTTGTTTGTGACTCAATGATTTTATTCCTAATGGCATATTCATCTAAACCTGCAAATGATATGTCAGCTCTTGGGGTTAAGAAGTTCCCTGTTATGGGAGGGGGAACAACATGATACCCATCTGCTTTGGAAGACATATCATTAGCTGGTGTGGACTCTTCATCACTAGATCTGACATCAAAAACACTCAAACTATTCTCACTATCAGTTTCATGATTGCTACTTAATTCATTCAATTGTGTGCCATATCCTAAACCAGTTTTATCTCTAGCACTCATTTGACTGTTAAGTATTTCATCAAGATTCTTGGTCGATTCTTCCCATTTTGCAATCTTATCTTTTAACTCATCTCTTTCCTTAACAACTTTCTCTAATTCCAGATTTAAGTTGTTAATTTTTATTTCTCTACATTTAAGCTCATAGTTTTGAAATTCATATTTCTCACCCCAAGCCAATTCATTCTTTTCATGTCCAAGAATCCTAGATTCTAGTGACTCTAAGGCTATCTCATAACCCCTGATTTCTAGTTTTGCTTTGTTATGTTTTTCTCTTTCAGTATCATAGTTCTTTTGAAGAGTTTTAAATGATTCAAGACATTGTTTAGAACATTTTTGTACCTCACTGTCAGAAGAACTTGATGAGCTTGAAGAGGAGATTGCCATCAAAGCATAGTTGACTGGTTCTACTTCAAAATCATTGCTCCAGTCATAGCCTCCTAGACCATCTTGAGCCACCAGTGCCTGTGATGAAGATTCATTTGTTGGTGCATTGCTCCTGCCATTGTCACCATAAGATCTTCTCCCTTGATTCCTTCTAGATCTGCTGAAATCTCTACAATCCCTTTTCATATAACGGTTTGTATCACTCAATACTTTTGACTTATAAAGAGAAACAGGTTTATTTTCTTTAAGTCCATATTCTTTCCCGTCCTCTGAATGAACACTTTACTCTGACGCTCAACATAGCCATCTGCCACGAAGATCTCATTCCCCAAGTCAGCTCCATCAATCTGCTAAAAAACCTCATTCTCAGTGAGGCTGTTTTGGTTTTGCAAAGAAAGAGTAAGCAACATCCCATGAGCACATAGAGTAGGTATGGAACTTTGACTAGTTCTCTTTGCAAGTACTAACCCCAAACTCCATGCAGTACTAACTTTATTAGTACTGTTAGTATCTGCAGAGGAAAGATAAGCAAAAATCTGAGAGTTAGATTGGACCAAAAGACCTTTTCATATACTTCATAAACCCTAAGGTTGTGTAGAGTCATCAATATCATCACCATCAATGTCTGGCTTATTATTCTCGATGATGAGAGCAATTTGATTTCCATGAAGGGAAGACTTTCTTAAAAACTTTCTGGTTGATGTCTTCCTTTTGATAAAGAGCACCAGGAACCTCCAATTGACTTATGAGTTTTTGGAACCTATCATAAGCCTTGTCCAGACTTTCATTTGATGCAATAGAAAAATTTTCAAACTGATGTTTTAAGACATTTTTCTGCATCTTCTTGGATTCTTCATAACCTCCAAACCTTGATTTGATTGCTTCCCAAAGTGATTTAGCATCTGCAACATTGTGAAACTTAAGGAGGTATTCATCAAGTATTGCTAAAAGCAAGATGCTCTTAACTCTAGCCTGATTTATTTTGGCAGCCAGTTGTTTGGTAGTCTTAGGAGCAAGAGGAGCAAATGTTTCTCCAGATGTTGGTGCATGCTCTTCTTTTAGATCTCCATTGACAATAACATCTCATAGGTTATGGTCTGTGTGACAGATATATTATCGCATTCTCATGCTCCAAATATCATATTCTCCTTTCCTGATGATAGGGATTTTCATTGCTCTGATAGTGGGTGGAGGAATGTCTTGTTCTGCCATCTTACAATTGAGTTCTTCTTATTCAGAGTTTCTACACAAGCTCTGACACCACTTGTTGGATCGTTTTACTGAATAGATCTTAACCTTCAGCTTGCAAAGAGTTTGCTCCTTTAGATAATTCTAAAGAAACAATAATGAAACACTGAGTAAACACTATTGATTATGCGGAATCTAATCAATAATGCTAAGAAGAACAATATTGAATGTCACAAAAGAACTTTTATATTAAACCTTGAATCTGCCTAAGTTACATATTACAAGCTATGATTACTATTCGATCTCTATGATCCGTGTTGAACTATATCTACTAACTATGCCTAGGGTTCCTTTTATAGACTAAGGAAACCCTAATGGGCTTTACAAAATGCGTATAAAGATCATGCATATCCTTTCCTAAGATATCTCATGCATATCTCATAAACGGTACTAACTACTTTATACTAACGGTACTAACTATCTGATCAATACTTAACATTTTATACTGTCGGTACTAATTACAACTAGCGGTACTAAGTAATATAACTAGCAGTACTAAGTCAGGAATGCATAATTCCCAACAGTTTCATTGTGTACTTGTAATAGATCAAATAAATGCTTTAACGGAAAATATCCTTAGGGATACATTTTTATAAACTTCTAAGGCTACTTGAGGACAAGTAGGATTTAAGTGGGGGGATATTTAATGACATCAAATAACATCTATTTTATTTATGTATTTAACCCATTTTATATAATTATTTCAAAGAATTGTTAATTAATCATTTATATGTGAGAATTGTAGTAATTATGAAGTACTTGGTGAATATTAGCAAAAGACGTGCATTTTGAAGCTTAAACGAAGATATTTTGAAGATTACTATTCTGACTACCAATATGCCGTATCCATCAAGGAATATACGGCATATCCGTGCCTGCACTTACCAAAGATCACAAAGGAAAGAAGCTCAATACGCTGTATCCAGAGAAGACCAATACGTCGTATTCAAGATATAGTATGTGAAGATTCTGGAAGATATCAAACGTGGTCCCTACTCCAAGAAACTCCAATACGCCGTATCCAATCCCTTAGATATGCCGTATTGAACCGACTTCTAGACCCTATAAATACAAAACTCAAAAATGAGTTATAAGTGTGCTAAATCATATTCTCGATACCTAAACCGTAAAAGTCGTTTTTAGAGGAGAAAAAGAGCAAAAGAGGTCTTGCAACGCATTCCAAACCATAGAAGACAACGTGTAATTTCTTATACTTTTGTAATCGTTTAATTTTTAGTATCATTCGTTAACTCGGTTAATACCTTCAGGTATTAGCCATTATTATGAAGATCTGACTGTTTGGTTTTCTTAAATATCGATTGCTTAATTTAACGTTGCATGCTTGTTTATGTTTATCAATTTATACTTGTTACGTGCTTTTGTATGCGACCTATCATTCAACTGGATCTAGTGATACGGATCAAGTAATCTAGATGCCGACCGAGAATTGTGATTAAACATTGACACGCGGCTGTTAATGAGTTCGAACATGGAGTTTCAAATAATGCTATCAAAACATGTCATTTCTATATTGTTCTTTATGACTTGTAATTGCTCTCAGATTGCAACTCGGACCCAAACGACAAAGGAGAGTGTACGTTTCAGTGCGCTTATCCTTAAAGTTAGAAGATAAGTCTTCTAACATTTGGTTTTTCAAAAAGTTGAACACATTTTTTCAAAGTAATTTCTCAATGACAATTCATAATCTTTCAAAATTGTGTGTTAAACACTACATCCCTCATATAGTTTTACAAGACAATTCTTCTACATTTGATGACATTTTCCAAATGAGTCAATGTTTAAGGGGGAGTTTTTCAAAAAACAATGTTTTAATGTTGTCGGATACATCATCACATGACAATTCTTATGTATTCAACACATTATAAAATGCCTTAATAACAACTCCATAATAATAATGACTACTTAATAGATTGTATGTTATAAGATGATTTCATGGTTGAGCATAATTTTTCAAGAATTCTTCAATGACAATTCATAATCTTTCAAAATTGTGTGCTCAACAATGCTAACCCTTAAGTTTATATTCATTTTACAACTTGGTATCATTTTTTGGTGTCAAACATATGTAAAATTGAGGGGGAGCAAGTTAATGTTCCACATAATTCATGCTGATAATATCTTTTTTCTCCCCACAGAATTTTTAAGAAAATTTTAATCACATGGTATTTCAAAAACTAAGTAAATTAATATTTAAAATAAGGAGAGAAATGTAATTAAAATTGGGTTCTTGAAAATTAATAGTGATTCTAATCGACATAAAGTGTCTTTTGTTTCTATATTCTTGGAAATGGTTTTATGTTATGATCTCTATACACAAACAACATGTCTTTAATTCATGACGATTATGAAATGTTCATTAAGGTGGTTAGGTTATGGTATTAGTCTATGATCCAACCAGAACGGTGGGATCTATCCCAAGGACACTCCATAGTTAATATAGCTGTCCTTGGTATGATTGGAGATGAATGAGTAATAAGGGAATATTGCCGAACTAAGATTGAGCTAACACCTGGACAATTCAAACAGGTGTTAGTAATGACGTCTTGCGTTAGCATTGAAGGGGGGTTGAAGAATGAAAAAGTATGTTAAGGATAAAGGGTCTAAGAAAGAATGAAGCCCTCCCTACACCTTAGCAGAAACGGGTCAATACATAATCTATCGGTTTTCACAAAGATGAATTCTGATATTGAAGACGACATCATGGACCTAGTGATGCAATGCACAACCCTTCTCAGCCATTCGGGTTTCCCTCAATAGAAACTTGTCTCATTTGTCACGGAGATACACACGACTTCTATTGACTTTCTCACTCTGTGTTAGTTGATATTGAATAAGGCAGTTGCTCAGACTTCGGAATGTACTAAAAACAAAATGCACTAACTGAGTTCTAGTGCCAATGATCATAAAATAATCTCATTTGGAACATTTTATGACAAACACTTTTTGAACACCAATAAGTTCACAAGCTGTTAACAAGAGTCCTACGTATTATCCTTGTGATTTTGCCAGAACATCCGAGTGATACTTAAGTATTCACCGTGAAGATGGAAATCCTGCTTGAGCCAACATCAAACAAGCTCTTGGTAGGTGACTTGTGCGATTCTATATGAATCAAACTTGTGTCAACTGGAATATGAACGATGGTGGGCAATTCTATAAGAATACAAATCTTTGTTCTAGTTAATGAACTTGAATGACTCAATAGAAAGATAGTAACTATCTGATTCACTCATATCATGTTGTCTACTTTGAGACGTTCTGGTATTGAGAACAAGCAAGTACGATGAATCAAATGGCATAGCGTTTATGTGGATCTAACACTTAAGCTGGAAAACACGCATGGAGGTTCTTTTAAATTAAACCTACCTGATCACAGGTACAGTATTTATACTGTAAAATGGTCCTCACGGAACCGGAGGTTAATGCAACCGAATCTCGACGAATGACAAAGATATATTCGTCCATATCTGCTATTTATTACTAACATTTAAATGTAGGTACAAACGACGGTGTTGCAACCTCATTCTAGCAGATTCGGATTCATTACCACATGCTCATGCTCAAACTACAAAGACATACTATAAGCATCAAGACTCAATAATCAAAAAAGCTCAAGTATTAAAGACAAACACTTCCGCAAACTCTGATAAACAAGATCTTCCTTTAAGATATCAAATCTATCAAGGGAGATTGTTAGCAAGGTTTCAAGATGATGCAAAGTATGAGCATGGTTGTCAAGACAAAAGATCGCAAGGTGGCAAAGACGATCCAAACTGAAGGATAAAGATTTAAAGATCTCAGACATAAAGACGAAGTCGAAAGATAATGACAAAGGCTCAAGATCAAAGATCACAAAGCATGAAGGAACAAGCCTACAACATAATAAAGACCAAGACAAAGACAAGAGCTTAACGACAAAAAAAACAATCTCATTGATCTCATGAAGGAGTGTCACAATGAACTCACTTCGGGGGAGATTGTTAGCCTCAAAATATTGAGTTGAACAAGAAGTTCGTTCATTAGGATTATTAGGTCTCGGTCATTTATTTTTTATATGTTGTAATAGGCTAGAAGGGTAAACGGGCTTGTGAACGTAATCTATTCTTGTACTAGTTCTGGACTAAGGTCCATTATAATACCGAGCCCAGCCTAAGTCAAACACCATTCGACCCAACAAAGGCAATGTGGTGTAAGTATAAATACCCCTCTCCAAGTGTGGAGAGGTTGTTGGTTCTTTTTGTATTTTCACATAGTTAATTCAACCATCTCTTTTTCTTTCTTACTTTCTCTCTCTTGTTTCTCTCTCTAAAATTCTTATCATTCTTCTTATCTATTTTTCTTGGTTCGAATATGAAGTGAAAGTGTTTTGATTATTAACATTTAATTGTACATAATAAGAAACACTAGCTAACTTGATGATCCGGAGGTCGGGGAGGATTGAACAAGTAGTAAGCCATATTATTTAGAGAGAGAAAGGAAAGATGTGTATGTGTTTTAGAGAGAGAAAGAACAAACACACACCTTGGTGAAATGATACAAATTAATCCTCACCCCTCCATGGAAGTATGGAGGGGGTATTTATAGGTCTTGACAACAACTAGCTTATACAACTTGTCATTTCTAGTCCCCTACGTGTAATGCTTTTAGGAAACTAATGTAATTACGATAAGTCAAAATATTTTAGAGTGCTAACAATCTTTCCCCCAATATGTGGACATTACAAAATTACTTACATGTTCCTATCAAGACAAATACAAGACAAATTAAAGTCTCCAAAGTTCTCCAAAGCTGGAAGATGTCTCTGAGTTCTCCTGATCTTGAAACTTGTACTCCTGCTTGGATGTTCAGATGTTGTCTTTATTTTGTACAAGATAGAACCATTGTAGTATGCATGAGTTGGATTAACTTTCCCAAATCATGCAGCATTTCCTTGTAAAGCTTTCTCTCTAGACTTCTTTTTGGCGAAGTTTTTGAATCAGCTTCCCCCCAAATCAACATCCCTATCTTGAGCAGATTCTGAAATTTTAATGTAGCTTCAACCATCTTCTATATGTCATTGACGTGCACAGCAGAATTTTGTAGAAGCACAACCACACTAAATACTCCTGCTACTTGTCATTGGGTCTTGGTGAATATTCGTTCGGGGGTACATGCGAGAAATCAGCAACAATTCTTCTCACGTATGCAGAATACTTCATAAACCATACTAAGTAAAGTAGTATACACTACTTCCCCCTGGAAGTTGACATGGTAACATCAAAGTCAACTAACTCCCGGATGTACATATTTTCCCCCATGATGGTTGTGAACTCTCGGAAGCATCATTGTCGTGTACGTCCATATACTCGAGAAGTTCTTGTCTTAAGCACAAATCTTGAAATCCAAACAAAGCATTACCCTCTTGTCTTCGGAAACCGTAGAGGAGATGAAGCAAGAATCAAGAAAACTTGGTATAATCAAGGTCTTGTATATGAATGTCGTTGAAGAACTTTGAAAATTGTACTTAGACTGTGAAGTACCATTGTCTTGGAATGGGACAATAATATCCCGTGAGAATTGCTGATTACATCTCAACCTTTAAACTCTCTGGCTAACTTACCAACCTCGTATTCTGTCGGCTATTGTTGTGATCACTTGGTGAAGTAAACCCGATATACCAAACTTGAAAATGAAGTAAAATCCCCCAAATTTGTTACTTAAGCTTGCACTGTTGTTGATTGAAGAACGGTGCAAGATTAAATCTATAAGTACTCTATACCCAACCAGAAAAGTATAAGAAGTACAACACCTCTTGAAATTATCCACATCGTCTTCTGCGTGTGACACTGAGTACTACAATGTAACTCCTTTAAGTGATAGTTAACCAGGTCTGCAACCAACCACCCCTGACTTCTGGTAACTAGATAATTCAAGTCTTAATCATAAGCTGTATACGTTCAAGCAAGTCATCAATCGATAGATTGGGTTTAAAGAGAAGGGGTAGCAAATAGAAGGAAGTCTCGATGATGAAATAAGTAGACGCCTTCGTGAAACTCAACTTCAATCTCAAATAAGGGATACCAAATCAACTTCGTAATCACTTGACATCGTAGTCCGAATCTTTAGCCGTTTGTCGTTTTAGTGAATCTTTTCAGGATCGTTTTGGCATTAAGTGTTGTGTTTGCTTTGGTGTTTATGTTTTGATTTGTCTTGATGATCATATTCCCAAATTCAGTCACATGCCCAAAGTCGGTCACATGGTTGAATTTTTTTTGGGAAATTAGGTATTCAAAACATAATAGTAAATCCAAGTCTTGAGATAATGTTGTCTTGAAGATAGGCATGTTACCAAAATATTGTAAAGTTTCTATGAGAAACTTGAGTTGTGACTGAATTGCTCGAAGATTGTTCATGCATTTAATTCTTGAAAGTTGTGAGAAACACACTACTTATGAGACAAATGTTTTTCCTCACCCCTCCATGGAAGTATGGAGGGATTATATATATAGCCCAGGAGCCCGGGACAGCGATCTACTTACTACACTTAGACCATTCCAGTCCCTGTGTGTCCGACTAATGTAAACTAATGTAATTCCGTATTAGCCGACATATTTTAAGGCTAACTGACCAACTCTATGAACTTTCTGACAAGGGCTTCATAAGACCTAGTTCCTCACCTTAGGGAGCTCCGGTCTTGTTTTTCAAAAAAGAAGGATGAATCGTTTCGAATGTGCATTGACTACTGAGAGCTAAACAAGCTAATGGTGAAGAATCGTTATCCACTCCCAAGGATCGATGATTTATTTGATCAACTACAAGGATCCAGTGTTTATTCTAAGATAGACTTGTGATCAGGTTATCATCGGCTTCGAGTACGAGAAGAAGGTATTCCTAAGACGGCATTCAGAACTCGATATGGTCATTATGAGTTCCAAGTTATGCCATTTGGCTTGACGAACGCACCAGCGGTATTTATGGATCTCATGAACCACGTGTGCAAGCCATTTTTAGATAAATTTGTGATCGTCTTTATCGATGATATCCTCATCTACTCCAAGAACAAGAAGGAACACGAAGAACATCTTAAGGTAATTCTAGAATTGCTTAAGAAGGGGGAGTTGTACGCTAAATTCTCTAAATGCGAATTTTGGTTTCCCAAGGTATAATTTCTTGGCCACATGATTGATAGTCAAGGCATTCACGTGGATCCCACCAAGACCGAATCCATAAAAGATTAGGCATCTCCTAAAACGCCAATAGAGATTCGATAATTTTTAGGTCTTGCTGGGTATTACCGAAGATTCATCGAAGGATTTTCAAAGATCGCCAAGCAAATGACCAAGCTTACTCAGAAGAAAGTCACCTTTGTTTGGGGTGACAAACAAGAAGCAGCGTTTCAACTATTGAAGCTGAAGTTGTGTAGTGCACCAATTCTGGCTTTACCTGAAGGAAGCGAAGATTTTATCGTATACTGCGATGCTTCGATCAAAGGTTTGGGCGTTGTGTTGATGCAAAGAGAGAAGGTGGTTGCTTATGCATCACGCCAATTGAAAATTCATGAGAGGAACTATACGACACATGATTTAGAACTTGGAGAAATAGTGTTTGCTTTAAAAATCTAGAGACACTATATGTATGGAACCAAGTGTACGGTGTTCATAGATCACAAGAGTTTACAATACATTCTTGATCAAAAGGAGCTGAACATGAGGCAACATCGTTGGTTAGAGTTGCTCAGCGATTATGATTGTGAAATACGTTACCACCCGGCAAACGACAAAACGTAGTGTCCGATGCATTAGCCGTAAAGAACGAATAAGCCATTACGGGTTTCGATGCCTTAGTCGTGACTATTGGTTTGAATCTCCCCAAACAAATTTTGAATGCTCAGACTGAAGCACAGAAACCAGAGAACATAAGGAACAAAGATGTTGGAGGTATATTGATTGAAAATTCAAAGGATCCAAAGAAACTTAGAACGAAAAAGTTGGAACCCCGCGCGGATAGAACTCTATGCTTAAATGGCAATTGGTTACCCTGTTATGGCAATTTGCGGACTGTGATCATGCACGAGTCTCACAAATCAAAATAATCTATCCATCCGGGTTCTGACAAGATGTATCAGGACATGAAAAAGCTATATTGGTGGCCTAATATGAAGGCCGACATCGCCACCTATGTTAGGTAAATGTCGACATGCCGCTAAGGGTCAACTGAACACCAAAAAGGCCTATCGGGTTTGTTGGTGCAGACCCTAGATACCATCAATAGAAGTGGGATAATACATGATGGATTATCAACGAAGCTTCCTAAGGACGTCGTAAGGTTGTGACAACCATTATTGGTGATTGTTGACCGAGGCGACGATTTGAATATGTTATTGATTTGAATATTAAGAAATTGAGGAGGAGTTGGTGGTTTAGGTAAATGGGGTTTTTGTTGAGTGGGTTGGTTAAGGTTTGGGGGGTGGATATTGTGGGGTTAAAGGAGATTGATTGGTATCTCGACCCATATGGTTTGCATCAAATTTGGAGGTCACTTTCAGAAGGCCTTAGGTACGAATTTGTATATGAGTACTTCATATCATCCACAAACTGACGGACAAAGCGAGAGGACTATTCAAACTCTCGAGGATATGATGCATGCTTATGTGATCGACTTTGGAAAGGGTTGGGTTAACCATTTTCCATTAGTTGAGTTTTCATATAACAATAGCCATTATGCTAGCATCAAGGCTGCATCGTTTGAAGCATTTTACGGTCGAAAGTGTCGTTCATCGGTTTGTTAGGTCGAGGTTAGAGAAGTTCAACTTACTGGTCCATAGATAGTTCAAGAGACGACCGAGAAGATCATTCAGATCAAGCAAAGAATTTAAGCCACTCATGATCGACAAAAGAGCTATGCCGATTTTTAGCATAAGCCGATGGAATTTCAAGTGAGATAGATGTTTATGCTCAAATGGTTTCATTCACCTTGAAATGAGTATACATTTTGGCAAACGGGGGAAGCAAACCCAAGATATGGTTGGACCTTTCAAATTGTTGGAAAATGTTGGAGTCGTTGCTTACAAGCTTGAACTTTCTTAAGAGCTGAGCAGGGTTCACAATACATTTCATGTATCCAACTTGAAGAAGTGCTATTGGATGGACTACACATTGATGACAAACTTCATTTTGTTGAAGAACCCAACATTGTTCATAAGGCACTTTGACGATGACATCTTAGTGGTACAAGTCTATGCTGATGATATTATCTTTGGTTCTACAAACCCTAGGTACACCTAACTATTTTCTGACTTCATGAAAAGCCGCTTTGAAATGTTGATGATGGGGGAAATGACGTTTTTCCTTGGTTTACAAGTTAACCAATTCCCCTGTGGCATCTTTATAAACCAGTGTGCTAGAAATCCTTAAAAAATATGGAATGGAAACTTGTGATCCCGTTGGAACTCCAATGGAGATCAAAGATAAGCTTGACCTAGATCAAAATGGGACTCTAATCGATGCAACAAAATATCGTAGCATGATTGGTGCCCTAATGTATCTTACGTCAAGTAGACCGGACATTGTACATGCTACTTGTTTATGTGCTCGGTACCAGGCTAAGCCAACCAAGAAGCACCTTAAAGAGGTTAAAAGGATCTTTCGTTATCTCTAGGGAACCGTTAATATGGGTCTCTGGTATACGAAGGATTCTGATTTTGAACTAACTGGATTTTCAGATGTTGATTATGCGAGATGTAAAGACACCTTCAAGAGTACTTCTGGTGGAGCTCAATTCTTAGGTGAAAAGCTGGTTAGCTGGTCCTCAAAGAAACAAGATTGTACGGCGTTGTCTACCACGAAAGCAGAATATGTGTTTCTATCCGCTTGATGTGCCCAAGTCATTTGGATGCGGACACAGTTAACGGATTATGGCTATCACTTCAACAAGATTCCAATCTATTATGATTCAAAATCAGCCATAGCCATATCCTGCAACCCGGTCCAACACTCGAGAACAAAACACATCATTGTCCGCTACCATTTCATAAAAGAACACGTGGAAAAGGGTATAATTGAACTGTATTTTGTCAAGACGGATTACCAACTGGCCGACCTCTTCACCAAAGCACTTCCAGTGGATCGATTCAACTATTTGGTTCGTCACCTTGGTATGCGCAGCTTGTCTCCAACGAAACGTGAACGTCTTGCAAAATCTCGGTAACTCTTTGTATAAATTTTAGCAGGAAAACAAAATATAAAAATATAAAACCTATAAAAGCAAAATATAAAATCAAAATTTTTTCAAAAATACCAAAAATAATCTTCTCCGGCATGTCTTTCGACAATCGATAACATTTACGTACCTAGAAATGTTGATCAATATTGACACGGGTATATAAATGAAGTTCGAGCGAGAGTTTCAAATGCTTTCAAAACATGTCCTTTCAAATTTTTCTCTACGACTTCTAAGTAAATGTCAGCTTAGGACTCGGTCTTCAAAGAAAGAAAAATGTTCATTTATGTACATTTATCCTAAACAACGGGAAGTTCATATCTTCTCGGTCTTGAGCAATGTCATACAAACATTAAAAGTTTGTGAATGCTCAAGAGAAGCACTAAGAAAATGATAATTAATAAGATAGATATAAAATCATTTTCCTATTGAGCACAGTTTTTTCAAGATATTTTCAAAAAGAAAATTTTAAATTCTTTCAAAATTGTGTGCTCAACAAACTCCCACTCTAAGTTTTCACTCTAATCTTTTATCGAGGGGGAGTATAATAATAAGATTCATTCTGCATGATCTCGTATGTTCTCTCAAGACTTAGTTAGACTCATGTGAATTACCGGACATTAACTTGTTTTTTAATTCACTAATTGTCAAAAATTGTCACCACATATGCAATTTTTGAGGGGGAGAATAGTGATTAAAATGTGATCAATACGGATTAATAATGGATACGATCTTCAATCTATAAGTGTGTTCCCAAACCTCTCATGTGCAAAACTCTTTCATAATATGGTGCATATGTGTAAGGAGAGCTTTTTGGTAACTCTAAAAACTCTCAATGTGTCATAAATGATTTCTCAGACACGTTGATTGATTTTT
>BQNB010156051.1:0-13639 GCA_026074375.1 Tanacetum coccineum | reverse complement strand
TCACTTGACCTTGACAGTGAAAATAGGGAAAGAACGCGCTTGCGTTTATTTCAATTTTCCCTACGTGATCAAGCTAGCTATTTGCTTGAACACCTTCCTGCCGGATCCATCTCCACATGGGAGGATCTTGCTACCCGATTCCTTGCTTAATTCTTTCCACCGGGAAGGACCTAAAACTCCAAAATGATATCCTGATGTTCCAAAAACATCATAGAGAATCTATATCCGAAGCATGGACTCGTTTCAAGGACTTACTCCAAAAAGTCCCTCATCATGGTATCGATCGTTGGCTTCAAATCTAAATTTTCTATGATCACGTCTCCTTTCATCTTAAGTGCGAGATTGACTGCGCCGCTGACGGCAAACTCCGCAATAAGAATATCGACAAATCTTAAGAAATTATTAAGAACCTCGTACTCTATGACAACAAAAGTTGGAACGACCCAAGGGATTTCGCTAAGCCAGTCAAGGCAATCGCTTTACCTCAAGATGTCCCGGGTACATCAGACCGCCGTCTAATCAAGCTCGAAAATCAAATCCAATGCTTGATGGAAGCTTATCTTGCTTCAACACAGCTTACGCAAGTGAACAAAATTACTGCCTCATGTGAAACCTGCAATGGCCCTCACGACACTCATAATTGCATGGAAGGCCCCGAGAAGGCTTATGTTGACTACAAATCTTCGCATACGAACGAAATTAGAAGCAAGAGGTTCACCTCGAACCAAGGATCAAGGAATTTCAATGATGCCACCAACGCTTAGAAGGACAACCAAAATTTTAATTAGGAACGAACTTAAACATTCACAAACCCCCAAAACTAATCAATCTCCGTCTACTCCTCTAGTCATCAAATAAAGCTTGGAAAATTAGTCTGATTACATGATTTCGACTACCTAACCACAAGAAAAAAGAGGGCTTGTCTCACCTGCGCACCCAACTCCGAACACACATCAGGATGACATGATTGGAAAATTTAACATTCTTTGGACAACTGTCTCCAAAAAACTCAATGACGTATCTACCCCCAAATATGCAGGAAAATACATGGCCCACAAGAGCATTGCTTCAATCAGCCATGACAAAAAGGAGGAGCTCAGAAAGAAAGGAATCAAAAGCCCGTCAAAACTATTCTCCCCGAAATATCTCTCTCTCGCATCCATAAAACAGCTAAACAAGAATCCGTCAGCCCCAAAACGCGTTCACTTTGCCAATTCAATTGTCATTCTCAATACAGACAGTGATACAGAAGAAGAAGACACATTTTCAACCAACACACACGAGAACAAACTTGATGATATGGTAAAAAGAAGTGAAGAAGTAAAGGAGCAAGGCAAGGAGGAAGATGAGATGGAAACCGACATAAAAATAGAAGAGGTGATCAAAGAAGAAGAAAGTAAATTCGAAACTGATGAAGAAGTCGAAGAAATATTCGAAGAGGAAGAAGAGGATGAAGATGATGAAAACTTTAACTCATTCCCAACTATGATGGAATTGTCACATCATGAATGGTTGTTAAAGAATCCTCGACCTCCATGGGCAAAAGCAAGGATAAGAGGCGGAAGCCCGAACAACATCAAAATTTCCTGCATGACCGGTCACTTCTTCAAGAGACATGCCTATATAGACCTAGAATCACCAATCAACATCATGTCTAGACGTCAATATAATCAGATCATGACTTATGGGCTTAGATCAAGGTAGAAACCGTCAAACCCTGATAAAATTAGCAATTTTGTAGGGAGAATGAGACGTATAAAAGTTTTCATAGGAAGATTCATCTACGAATGCAACTTTATGATATTAGAAGATGCTGGTGCATGTAGATGGTTAAACATTTAATCAATAAGCTTCCCCTGAAACCAATATGTTTACCATCTCTTGAATCTCGAACTCTGTAGGCTCTATGTAGTGATCACTGATGAAGAAAACTGAGTATAACGAATTTGATGAAGAAGTAGAATCTCCCAAACTTGTGTCTTATGTCTTGTACTATCCACGTGACGTCGAACTCATACTACAGGGAAAATTATAGAGTTAGACAGCAACCTCTTGAAAAAATACTATTTATCCTATAAAATGAGACACTGAGCACAATAACGTAACTCCTTCAAGTGATAGCGAATGTGAGCATTGAGCATCGTAAGAAAAATCACACATTCCTAGATTTTGCAAGTCTTCGTCAACAACATATACGCACGAACAAGTTATCCTTGACCAGAGGATATAATAAGAACACACATTTGTGAAACTCAACTACAACATCAAATAAGCAATATTCAATTGTCTTCGTAATCACCTCTTCAATAAATCCAAAACGAGCCATAAATCCAATAAGAATAAACTATTGCTGAATATAATTTAGTTCTGTCCGAGATCTAAAAACGTGAACTATCCGATATCTGATAAAGCAAGCAGTACAAACTTTCAACGAGCAGTACTAACCTTTAAAGATAAGGCTAGCAGTATTAACTACCATTGGCTGTATAAACATACAACTGGCAGTACTAATGTATGAAGAATAGTACTAAGTACTCATAAGCAGTACTAAGTATAAAGCTGGTAGTACCAAGTGTAAACTTTCAATACAAGAGCTGTAGTAACTAATGATAACAGTATTAACTCTGGTTACTACTGTTCTTTTCCCAAAACTTATACTTGAACCAACAGTTTTATCAAGAACCAACAGTATTAACCTTTTAAGGGAACAAACAAAAACCCTTAAATTTAGAATCATAATAGATTCCATTCATAAATCATACCTGTTGTTTCTTGATGTCTTCAATACCCAAACGTGAATCATTGTGTGCGCCTTCAAATCCACCTTGTTAGTATCGTGACAGCATAGTATCGTGACAACAGCATAAACATAAACCAAGCGGTACTAATTTATCTTTTATGCTCCCAATTACTAGCAGTACTAAATAAACAAGCTAGCATCTAAACAATCAGTAAACTTGTCACTGTGTGTCGTCATTGACAACGGTAGAAACGAGGAAGCGCAGCAGTATAAACATAATAACGACTGTTTAAGAATACTTTTTTAAGTATCCAGACCACCTCAAACGACACCTTTTTAGTGTCACAAAGTTGTCACGAATCCGTCACAAATTAGCATTCTCCTTCCTCCCATGGCTTTTTGTGACGCTTTAAGTGTCACTAATCTGTCACTTTGTAGCAGTATTAATAACATAACGAGCAGTATTAATTCTTCTTGGATTCTGATCTTTATGCACGTGTTTAATAAACGACCAAACCCTAGACAAATTAGGGTTTTCATGAATCTACAAACAGCTTTCATTATTCACTCATACTAGGGTTCATCATGAATCCAAGGATCGACTCACCAAAGCTAGTAGAAACAAAAATAATTTTGATTGATCAAAACATCTTCTACTTGTTCCATCCATGAACAATCAAAAACCCTAAGTTTTCTTTACACCATTCAATACATGCTGTTGTGTGCGGACTCATTTCTCGATGCCATTCAAAACAAACACGACACAAAATCACCTTGTTGATCCTAGATATCGAGCCACGAGGCTTTTGATACCAATTGTGGAGATCGTTTTAAGCCCATCTAGGATATGTTTTACAGATAATATAAATATGCAGCGGAATATAAAGAACAGTATATTATCAAACAAGGTTTTTATTCTCATACGTTTCCACCTTGCCCCAATTCTATACCTTGGAGCTACTAACTAACTAACTATTAATCTAACTACTAACTAAACGTGTACACACACACACACGTTTTTCTAGACTCTCATTGGGAGAGTTTTATGTTTTTTTCGATGCCTAAAACCATATGCCTGATATCTCTTTATATATTAGAGATATCTAGGTTTACAAAGGATAAGAACAAATTACAAAAGATAAGAACTCAAATAATATCTTCTAATCTATGATATTATCTCTATATCTTTTCTTCTTAAGGGCATCTTCTAAATCTTCAAAATCTTCCATCTTTTGAAGAATTCTTCTTTTGCATTTAGTCTTTTGTTTCATTCTTTTATTCACTTTGTTTTATCTCATCAAATTCACGAATCCCACAGAGAATGACCAACAAAATCACACACTGTGCTGAAGGCCATCACCGACCGAATAGCGGGGCACTACTGCTACGCTGATTACGGTTCAGATCCAAAATGGGGACCCCATCCAGTTTTGTCTGCTTGTTCCTACCCAACAATGGACCCGCAATGCTCAACACAAATCCATGGTTCGATTAACACCATCACAATCCACCCCAAGCAGCCCAAAGAATCTCAAGTTAATGGGTTTTACTGGCCACATATTTTTCACGACGTACGTAAATTGGTCCAAAATTGCGATGCATGTCAGCGGGCCAAAAACATTTCCTCGAGAGATGAAACACCTTAAAAATACATCCAAGTCTGTGAAATATTCGATGTATGGGGGATAGACTTCATGGGACCTTTCCTCTCATCAAACGGAAACAAATACATCTTAGTAGCTATCGACTACGTATCTAAGTGGGTGGAGGCTCAGGCCTTTCCCACCAGTGATGCTAGGAATGTAGTGAACTTCCTTAGGAGACTATTCATACGATTTGGAATACCAAAGGCCTTTATTAGCGATAGGGGTACTCATTTATGCAACTACCAAATGGAGAAAGCAATGAAAAGGTATGGAGTGGTTCACCAATTCTCCACATCATATCACCCTCAGACAAATGGACAAGTCGAGAACATGAACCGAGCAATAAAACGTATTCTCAAAAAAACCATTGGGAACAACAGAAAGGACTAGTCATACAAATTAGATGACGCATTATGGGCATTTCGGACAACATTTAAAACCTCTTTAGGAACAACCCCGTTTAGGATCATCTATGGCAAGGCATGCTATCTTCCTGTCGAGCTAGAACACAGGCATATTGGGCCATAAAAAACTGCAACATGGACCTTACGAAAGCTGGGGAAAACCGGTTCTTACAGATTAATGAATTGGACAAAATGCGGCTTGACGCTTACGAATCATCCATCTCATATAAAGAAAGAACAAAAAGGTGGCACGATAAACGAATAAAATTGCCAATTAACTATGAAAAAGGATATAAGGTACTTCTCTTTAACTCACGATTGAGACTATTCCCTGGAAAACTTAAGTCGAGATGGTACGGTCCATTTACAGTAAGCAAAGACATGAAAAACGAAGCAATTGAGTTGTACGATGAAGAAGGAAGCGAATTTATCGTTAATAAACAACGGTGAAGCCATATCAAAAGAACTTATTAGACACCGACAAAGACGATGATGTAACTCTCGATGATGTAAGAGAAGTTACGTAAGGACGTGTGACTTCGAGTCTAGCTACAAGACTCGTTAATAAAGAAAAGCGCTTCTTGGGAGGCAACCCAATTTACTTTTCCCGCAATTAGGAGTGTCATGTGTGTTTTATTCTTTACCATTTGTTTTATTATGTTTGAACTATCTTGTAATCATGCTTTGTATTATCTTTAACCTCGTCTTAATTTCAATCAAAGATGGTTTGCAAACAATTAGTGTGGGGTAATTTATCCGACTTTTGAGCCAAATTTAAACATGTTAAATGAATTGTTTAGATTAATTCGTGCCAGTTTCGAGTCATATGATTGAATTGTTAAATCTTAGGTTTTATGTAGCAATTTGTATAGGAATTAACTTATGAAATCAAGTGCAGGAAATTTTTCATCAAAAACAAAAATTTCGTTTTCATAGACTGTGGAGACGACGTCACGATTAACATACGACGCCGTTAGTACGATGCTTGTGACGGGGTCACAACAACCCTGACGGCGTCAAACGCCCAGGTTTAGAAAACTTAAAGTTTTTAATCATTTTTGAAAATAAATCTTGCACAACATTTAATATATGTATTCTTCTGTTATAAACCTGCAAAAACCTAATGAGTTTAACAATTCTCTCATCCTATCTATCGAGTCGAACCCTAAATTCATATTGTATATTGGTAAATCGCACATTTTATGCTTGGTATAGTTGTCTTTGTCGTTGATTACAGGTTATATTTGATGAGAAGAAGCTTGGAAGTTCTTAGGAAGTTTCATTGGATGATTCTTGGAGGACGATTTAAACAGTTATCGCATGTTTCTTCTCCATTATTGAGTAAACCGGGGGAGTACTAGTTTTTTTTCCTTGTTTTTTATCCCTTTATTCGTTTTAACGGGTACTTCTAGAGAACATTGGGGACAATGTTCAACTTAAGTGTAGGGGTAAAATAAGCCTTAGAAACTATTCTTTCATTTTTTATTTGCTTTGTCCTTAAAATGATGGGTAATATATCAAAACATAGCATAAGAGGTAAGTTTTACCCAAATTTATTTTTTTTACGACACATACCAATGAAAACCGAGTATTAATAGAGTCTCATGGATATGAATTTATATGACTAGCACAATAACCCTTAAATTCCACCTTAAAAATGTGAGGTTCGCCTTTAGATCTTTAGGAATTGTGTTCCCATCGTTGTGAACCCACTGATGATTTATCATTACCCGTTCGAGTTAAGGTGATCTCAAGCGTGCATTCTATTCCAACGTTACGCCAATGTTGCATTATGCCTCTTGTCGCCTTTTCTGGAATGTCTGGTGTTAGTAAAATTCATATGAGTGTACCGGTAGCATATTAAATTCTAGAACTTGTTTTTGTGATGCATCCCGAGACCGCATAGTAAGTATTAGGATTTGCTTGATAAGAGGCATTAGGATTAACCCATGTTTTAAACATGTAATTGTTTGGATGGTCACACCGATCTTGTAACGATCCCCACAGCCCTTTAGCCATTCAGTCCCCTTTATGCAGGAATACCCCTAGTACAACCCTCCGAGCCTATCCTTTTTCACGGTTCTCATAATTTTCTGGTTAATTCCAACAGACAATTAATAAAGCATTGTCTCCCCTTAAAAACCAATCAATAACTCCCAAATCGCCTAGCCTACCTTATATGGTAACTCATTTTTTAGTACATCATATGTGTTTAAACCCAAGTTAATTATGAGGTACAGACGGTTGCTAGTCCCTTATCCTTGTAAATACAGTTTTGGGACGATTAGGATTCATGGTAGTATTTATTTCGCGGAAGAATGGGGAAGAAAAGTTAAGTCAATACCCCGATTATTTGTGAAATGACTCATGTTATTTTGATCCCACCCAATTGGTCTTTAGTTAGATTGTAAATAGCGAGCATGTAAATGCTCAAGTGAGGGGTACGTATTATAAACCCATGTGATTATTATGTTATTCAAAAAAATTAAGAAAAGAATAAGAAAGAGATTGATGTTAGAGTTGTAAGTTTGTATAATTCTTCGTCCGAGTCTTAGCTTTAGCAACCAAACACGTGTATTCGTGGAAATAATTAGCTAACCCTTCCACCCCAAATTCACCCAAAATCACCACCCAAATATATCCATCCATTTCTGTTTCCATTATTTGTTATCTACCCCTGACACCTCACAACCCTTTTTATAAGACCGCTTAGATAGTTAAATGAATAATACTTGGCTCGCTCCAAATGGTGAGGTTTTGAATCTTTAAATAAGCCTATGATAATTATATGCTATGACATAATGAGTGTTGATTTGCATTCTTCTCCCTTATGTTATAATTCATTATACACGCGAGGGAAAGATAGAATCCCCAAACACTTATGTGAGAGTGCTAGTATAAGACGTTCCGTGCTTTTATTACATAAGTCCTAGAAGATTGTGTTGTAAATATTTTAGAGATTAGGTAAAAATGACCCCTTATATTGTTATTGTCTAGTAGAGAAATCCATATTGCTTAAGGACAAGAAAAAAAGCAAATCCCAAGTGAGAGTATTTGATGAGGTGTCATGTTATACACTTTTTTCGGGGTCGTTTAAAAACCCTCAAAATCGTGCATTTATGCCTAAAATAGGTACGCTAACGTTCCTTTTATGGTATATATCGCCTTGGAAGAATTAACAACTGACTTGGGCTCATTTGGAGAAGAAACGGACAAGACTACGGATCTACACCAACATCTATCAAGAATGTCTCTACAGTGGCTGGAGACGGCGTCATAAATACAACGTGACGCCGTCACCACGAAGATCAAGACGGCGTCACCATATCTCAAGACGGCGTCACAGTACACGACCCAACCCAATATCTAGAATATTCTATTTTCATGACGGCGTCACGATTAAAATGCGACAACCGTCACATCGTTTTTTTTCCTATATATCATACCCGAAATTTAGGTTGAGTGTTAACTTCTAGAATAAAAAGAGGGTACGAACCCTAGTTTGTTTAGACACTTTGTTAGGGACGAATTTAGGCCTAAAACCTATTGTACTTCCTCCAACTCATGTTTTAATCAAGTAAGGTTTACTTAATCATTCAATATGTCTATGTGTTGTTTGATCTCTCTATGCTCTTGCTTTACTTTTAACATGCTTGGCTAAACCTCCTATTGTGTTTATTTATGATTGTATGAAACCTATAATGTAGATCTTAGTGGTGTTGCTTCTTGTTATGGATGTGCACGTTAGGTCTTAGAAAACCAGCTTTTGTCTGTATCGCTGTTGATATGTCTAAGGAAACGTAATTGTGTAGAAAGGATACCATCGGGTAACAGTCTTCATACTACCTTGCCCTCTAATATGGTTGATCCACTTTTAATATATTTCACATGCACTTAGTGTACTCCTAGGGGCCGTGTAACAGTCTTCATACTACCTTACGCGTGCGTTGCTCTAGCGGCATACTAAATAGACGGCGGGTTCGTGTAATTCGTTCATGACTTAGGAAATAGTTACACAGATCATAACAAGGGTGACAAGGCAACAACACTATGAGAATCAATCTAGGGAGTAATACATGATTAAATAAGCACAATCTTTTATCTTATTGTTATCATCAAATTAGTTTAGATTTATATTTAGTTAATAGCTAAAACTAAACCTCCTCTCAAATATATGATTTACTCGCTTTCCATAAAATACAAAAATATAAAAATAATCTTCCTTCAGCCCTTAGAATTCTGTTAGACCGTGATCAAGCATTCCCAACTTATTCCTCGAGTAAACGATAACAACCCACCGAGTCTTGCCTATACTACTACTACAACGAGTAGGTGCTCTGCCTAGGGAGTTGTAAAACTTCTTGTTGAAGTCTAACGACGACCGCATCAGCCGTATCCAATGGAAGTGGATATGTCGTATCAGGTTATCGACCAAAACAGTGTATAGAAAACAATTTAAAACACACACACAAACAAATAAACAAATATACAAGCAAATACACAAATATACATAATTTTATACAATTTTACACTAATCTAAATTACACTAATTAATCTAAATTACACTAATCCTAGGGGTTAAGTTAATCTAATGTTAAAAACCAAAATATCAAATAAAAGTCAAGATTAAAGTTTTACTCCCCGGTGGCGGCGCCAAAAATTTGATTGTGTCGTTGTGAGGTTGTAGTTTATGATAGTTCAAGTTTTAAATTTATATTTTGCCGACTTTACCTAAAACAACACGTTAACGGGCAGTGTACCCGGTCAGATGGAGTTTCGTGGTAAGTAGGGTGTCGATCACTAAGAGCGAGAACTAATCTTTTATTTTATCAATATTTTGGTTAACTAAACTAAGTTAATTTAAACTATGTTAATTCTATTCTATGTTAAACCTATGCTAAACCTATGTTAATCCTAATTCTAACGGATAAAGGGGGTTTTCAGCCTGAGAGACTGGCACAGGTTTGTGGTGACTTAGATCTACTTAAGACACAATAACACACGCAAGCAAACAGACAAAAGATAGAAGAGCGGTCTAGCCAAATATAAGAAAACTGTATTAACCATGATTAATCCAATTAGAACGTTGGTTTGTTTATTTAGTGCAATGAATACTTATCTCGAGGCGGCATATCATTCTTAAGACTTAGGCGTTACTTCTTCCTAAGACCTAGACACGTAGAATTCTGTCACAATTAAACGCATCCGCATAAAGCATCCTATTTGCTGATTATAATCTATCTTAGGGGTTAAAGCAATGGTGATCTTGTTAAACCCTAGCTCATAGAGACTTTACCCACTTACTGCTTAATGGCAATTTATATACTAGTAGTCCACTGGCCAAGTCTTTACCAATTGATTAAGAACGTACTCGTTGATCCCAAGGGTCACCTGCCGGTCCAACTAAGCTCACTAATCTAAAGGCGAAGATAGGTCATTATTTGTGATCCTATTGGTCTAGATATATAAATCACTATATGGAGAGCCATCCCGTCAAATCACCAATAAACCCCCTCACCCATTTTAATGGTAATCCTTAATTTACTAGTATATATATAATAATATATATAGTATGTTTAATCAAAACATAACGAAACCAAACAAATGCATAAATAAAATATGTCTTGCGATTGAATTTTCATCTTAGTATAATACACATGTCCAAATACTAGGAATCAGGGTGTCGTAAAAGGTTGAAACCGTCAGCTCATTGAATACCTGCAGATATGATACACATAAGTTTCTATAACACTCCATTGTTCGTACTCGAACACTATTATGAGGCAATGTGTCATAAATTTATTAAGGAACATATAGGAAGCAAGTTCAAGCTTCTTGAAGCGGCAAAACTTCATGCTCACTTAGGTGGTCTTTTAGTCTATGCACCATGGCATTTACAATTTTCAAAAAACCATTAAGAAGATATTCTTCTAACTAACCATCACTTGCAGGTCGAACACATACCTCGGGATGATAAAAACACATGTTCTAATCTTTTAACTATGAGCTTTCCACATTTAATTTAGTTGCTAACGTTGTATTAGAAGGAATTGGTATCTCATAAGTAGTAGATTTATATGGGCTTTTATCACATCACTATCACTGACTTAAAACCACGAAGTCCTAGCTAAACCCTTGTCAATGTCGCAGCTAAATTATGTTTGTGAAGAACCGAACAAATCAATATAAAATCACACCATTCATGATTAGCATCCCTAATCATACTATGTCTAACACCTAAGTGTCTTGGACTTGCCATTATAAATCTTGACTATAGAGCTTTTGAGCGATGGATGTGGCATCACTATCACATAGATAGAAATTCTATGCTATTGGTTTTGGCATATTTCGAATCTCATGTATTATGGTTCTAAGCAATTCTGCTTCTTTACTAGCAGCAGCCAATGACTACAACTAGATTCATTGTAGACAATGATGCATGTTTGCTTCTTTTCTCTGGAAGCCCATGATATGGCACCTACACTAAGGCAAGACCACCCATCCACTAGTAGAGATGAATCTTTAACATGATTTATCAAGATAGCATCTAAATAAGCTTCTAACACCGAAGGATATCCAACATATGATAAACATATTCATAATAATTTCAAGTACTTGAATCGTTGTTTATTGCCAAACAATGATATCTACTAGGATTATCTTAGTGTAAACCTACTCAATCTACTAACTGCATAAGCAATATCAGGTCTAGTGCTCGTAATAGCATACATTACAACAACCATTGGCTCTTGAGTATTTCAAGTTGAGCCACAGGTTTTACCTGTATTTGGCATAGCTATTCTATTCGGATCCCTTAGGAGTATTCATCGAAGAACAATCTTTACGATTAATTTTTGAGTAGGTATTTTCTCAATATAGTAGATTGTTATTATTACAATTCCTTTATTCTTACGTTTACTCTTAATACCAAGAATAACGTCTGCTTTCCCTTATCCTGGAACTTTAATGATAAAAAACTTCTTAGTTTTATCAACTTTATTTGGTCGGTGCAAATATCAACTGTCATCAATATATAGACAACATTATAAACGTTTACAGAAGCCATCAATTACTATATACACATTTATTAGATTGGTTAGGAGGAAAAACCACTAGGACACTCAACATTCTCAAAACTTTGATGTCACTTGCTAAGTGCTTGTTTGCCCATACAATAACTTAACTTGCTTGACACACCTTATGCTTATTAAACCTGGCATAACAAATCCTTAGATTGCTTCATTATACACTTCTTCTTTCAAAAATCACCTATTTAAAAAAATGTTGTTTTGAATATCCATTTGATGGATTACTAAGATGTGAATAGTTGCTAAGCTAAAACAATCTAATAGTAGTGATCGAGCAACTGGTAGTGTAGTAGGTATCAAAGTAATTGATCTCTTCCTTTTGTCTAAAGCCTTGGATTACCAATCGAGCCTTAAACTTGTCAATTGTTCCATCGACTTTCATTTTCCTTTTAAAGATCCATTTGCAACATAAAGGTTTGAAACCTGGTGGTAAGTCAGACATGACCCATGTATTATTTTCCATAATAGAACCAGTCTCATCATCAATTGCTTCTTTCTAGAAAGCAACATCTCGAGATTGCATAGCTTCATTATAGGTTATAGGGTAATCCCTAATACTATAACAATAAGAGTATTGTGATCCAATTTGATCTCTTGACCCCTCAACTAGATATAGATGAAACTCAGAATCATACGATTTAGCTTTTCTAGCTCTTTTACTCTTACGAGGTTTAGGAGTCTCACTTGGTACATCATTTGAATGATCATCCCTTTGAGATTCATTCGAATTTGGTATAATATCCTTTGGTCTAGGTATTAAAGGGAAATGATTCTCATTAAATATTTCATCTTTTGATTCTATAATTGAGTTAATAGATACAAAAGAATTAGGTTTTATAACATAAAACTTATATGCCTTGGAATGCTCAGCATATCCAACAAAGATGCAGTCAATACCCTTTTCACCCAAAGTTTTCCTTTTTGGGTCTGGAAGCCTAACAACGGTCCTATGACCCCAAAACACACAAAATGACATATTAGGTCGCTTCGTATACGAAAGTTCATATGGGGTAGACTTGTTCCTTTTATTAGGAACCATATTCAATAAATAGCATGTCGTTAACATGGCTTCTCCCCAGATGCCATCACTCAAACCCAAGTAAGATAACATAGAATTAACCATTTCTTTAAGAGTTCTATTTTTCCTTTCAGCCACACCATTTTGTTGTGGTGTGTAAGGAGCAGTAGTTTAATGAATGATTCCTACATATTGGAAAAATACAAGATTATAATATTCACCACCTCTATCCGTACGTAAATTTTTAATCAAGTCATTTTGTTGCAATTCAACTTCTGTTTTATATATTCTAAATTTATCAAGGGCTTCATGTTTTGCATGTAGCAAGTAAACATAGCAAAACCTAGACGCATCATCTATAAAAGTCATAACATACTTTTTATTACCTAAAGATAGTGTTGCATGAAAATCACATAAATCACTATGTATCAATTCAAGTATGACAAATTTCCTTGTTATACTTTTAAAAGGTTGTCTAGTGACTTTTGTTAACATGCAAGTATTACATTTTCTAGGATTTTCATCAATAGCATGAATTAAATCATCTTTAGACATTTCAGGCATCCTTTTATAGTGCACATGTCCTAAACAAGCATGTCATAATGAGGAATTAACAACAGTAGAAGAAGACATATAAACAGAACCAGAATCATCAAGAACTTAATTCAAATTTAACATAAATATTCCATTATTATAATAACCAAATCCTAGAAACACATCAGACTTTGATAAGATATACTTAT
>BQNB010156050.1:0-15314 GCA_026074375.1 Tanacetum coccineum | reverse complement strand
AATCCTATCGGCACTAGTATTGAATAAGATACAAGCATAGTGGTTGTTTAGAAGGAACGTACCCGTAACGATAATGGAGTGTGGGTTTGTCCCCGCATGGCCTACCACATACACTTTCGCTGGAGCATTAACATTTCCAGCTGGGTTGCCTCGATTATTGTTGTTCTTCAGTTTTGGATATTCCCTCTTAAAATGTCCTTGGGTACCACATTCATAGCAAGTAGGCTTCTAAACTATCCTAGTGCCCCTTTGGTTATTAGAAGTGTTGGCATAAACAGGACTCCTACAATCACGGGCCAGATGGCCAACTTGATTGCACTTGTGGCATTTAGGAGCACACGGACCATCGTGGTGATAATTGCACTTAGGGCATAGGGCTTTAGATCCCCCATATATCTTCTTCTCACTAGTCCCTGCAACATAATCCATGCCGGTGTTCTGCCTCTTATTTTGTGGTTGTTGTTGGTTATTATCTTGCTTTCTCTTGTTCTTTATCTGACGCTCAGTAAAAGTACGTATTCTTTTATCCATCAGTTTGGTTGCTATTTTTAACACCCTCAAATTTATCACGCAGCGGGACCAATGGTTCGGGGCCAATAGTTGGGTGTTAATTCATAGCACAAAAACATAAGTAAATAAAGAACGACTCGAAAGAGACGTTTACAACATTGTTCCATTTATGAAAATCAAAGTACTAAAACATTATCCCACACAAAACGTTACCAAATCTAAGTTGCAAGTTTTTAAAACCATAACATTAAGCAAATGTATTTTTGAGGAATGGAACACAAAACATGTCAACAAAATAAATTAGCGCTAGCTCCTCCTCATGTACTCAAAGTCCTTATCCCTGATTACCTAAATAAAACATGCTAAAAAGTCAACGAAAACGTTGAGTGAATCATAGAGTTTATATGAATAAGTTAGAACACAATCATAAATATTGATTTAATGATAAACTTGTTGATCATACAAGCCATTTCAAATATATTTCATTAAGCTCGTGACACCGATCCCATGGACGAAATATAGATCATTTTAGATCATTCAATAATAATAATGCCCCCAGGTTAGGTATCTTGTCATATACCTAATACACATCTCAAGTACAATATGTCCGAACATTGGGATTCCTACAGGGGAAAAATCCCCAAACATCGAACCGAGTTGTCAAGCCCATAGATCTATTGATTGTAACAGTGGCTACCTATCATAGGTAGTTGACGGTTCCGATTGAGGTATTTTGACAAGAGGTACTCAATGCAATCTAGGTAAATATTCTGGTCCAGCATACAGGTAAAACAACTTGTGTTCAATTTGATAAAGTAGCATGTATCTCCCTCGCCGGATTTAAGAAAACATTTAAAGTTTATAAAGGCGAGGCTATGAACGCACCGTAAGGGCTAATAGATCAGAAGAATGAAGAATCTTCATTCGAGTGAGAAATACGCCTAAGCACCACCTAAAAGACATGACGCGACTTAGTACGATAAAAAGAAACAATACGTAAAAATAGGACAAGTGATCATAAGATATGTTTCCTATATATGTATGGCATTGCACAATGACTTAGCTCTACCAAAAATTTACGTTAAACCTAAGGTTATACATAATTACACATTTCCTAAGTATCGCTTATTAGTTTCAATTTTATTAATGTGCACGCTTAATCTCTTTATTTCAAAACTAGGCGTTGAATTCTAAATTCTGTTTTTACCTAAATTCTTAGACCCATATCTCCTAGCTCGTAAATGTTCTCAACCTGAGGTTTCCACCATTGGAAATCCCATTGAATCTAGTTTCCAGAATGTTAAACCAAACTCTCTAATTGTTTACCAATTTTTAGAAAAAGTCGTTTTAGTACATGATTACCAAACCAGAATCATTACAAGACTAGAACCCCTTTACGGAAACGGCTATAAATCCTAAACCGTGATAGCTATTGAAGTAATTCCACTTGGAGGTGATAGCTTAAGGTGTCTACTACTGATCTATGTTTTTAAACCTAGCATTTTTATAGAAAAATTGGTGTTTAACCTATTTTCCTAACAACTATCCAGAAATGACTAGTTTCCGTAAAACGGCCATAAATCACTCATCCGGAATCGATACAAAACCATCCAATTCGCCACATGAACCATAGAACTATATCTATTCAACCATTTAATTTAATGATAGGCTCCAAGCCAAAATTGTTTAGAAAGAGCCACGTTTAGCTACTGACCTAAAATAGTTTCTAAATCATCTTTACCAACACACTCTCAATGATTTCGACCACACCAAAAGTGCATACAATGCCATACCATGTTGTCACACATCTTATAATCATAAAAATGCATATTTTACAGTAGGTAATCAAATCATAGTACTCTTGTAAAAGAAATTAAAGGAAATCTAAAGAAAGACTTACAAAAATAATAAGAGTGACACAAATAATTTCACACCATCATTACACCTTATTTCACTAAGTTTTTGACCCAACACAAGACCACTAATCAACAACTACAACATCCTCAAAACTCCAAGAATGAACCCTTCAAATTATTCCCTTAAATCAGCCCCTAAAGTTTAAGAAATGATTATTTTGATGGTGATTAAATATTAGGAACAATTATACTAACAATGGAACTTAATTGATGTAGAACTTAACTAGTTAAATTTGTAAGATGAGGGTGTTTGTGGTGGCTTAATGGGATGGCAAGAACAAGAGAGAAAGAGAGGTGAATATGATTTTCTAAATGTTAACTATGAGAAGTTGGTAAATGATGATGGTTTTATGTAAATGAGGCATGCAATACTAAAGAAAAATCAAGACAAGTGTCTTGTTTTTCTTCTCCTTAAGCCACGCCACCCATGAAGTGGTTTAGTGGCAAATGTGAGTTTTATTGATAGTATTTTTAGTGTTTAGGGTATAAAGTTTTAAGATAGGTGGGTAGTTTTGAGGCTAACGGGTATCAACGTAAAAATTCCAAGAGTTAAGGCGGGACCACGAAGTGAAAACGAACAAAAAAAATAGTTTTACATCATACAGGATATTTTTCTGAAACTTAAATTATGTAAGGTTTGTGTGAGTCCCAAACTGAACAGATCTTTGCAGCCAGCTAAGGGTGATAGCCAACTTGTATAAATACAAATTGACTATAGAGAATACACTGACTATGAATACTTATTGTATATGCGGAATCTACACAATAATATTAAGAAGAACAATGAAAAACTAAACTTTGATTTTTATTAATCTATTAAAGTGATTATAGATTACTAACTATGAGATATGATTGTATGAGATGAGATATATATATTAAACTGATTGTTATTTCTCTAATGCTGTAGGGTTCCTTTTATAGACCAAGGATAAACCCTAACAGACTTACAAAATGCACAAAAGATAATACATATCTTCTCCTATAATATCTCATGCATATCTCTTAAATGGTACTAACTATTTTATACTAACGGTACTAACTATCTGAGCAGTACTTAACACTTTGTACTGTCAGTACTAACTATAACTATCGGTACTAAGTATATACCTAACGGTACTAAGTCAGGAATGAATAATTCCTAACAATCCTCCCCTAAACATGATTTTAAACTCTTTTAACTTCATGTTTCTTCAGTTTAATCTTCTTAAGTTCTTGAAGGATTTATCCAAACACTTTAACACATCTTGATATGATCTTGAAACACTATCCATCTTTATCAGCAACTTTGTCTTGTCAGCAACATCTTTTCAGCAACAATCCAACTAAGTTGGCTTTGTAGTTTTTGGCAAACTACGAGCCATAAACGGATTTGATTTTCCTTAACCAGTAGTCGTTTGCTCTGGGATAGTCAACTCTTTATTTCAAAAATATGGTGAGTTAATTACCATACAATTTTTGGTAAACTATCAACCATCAACGGAATTGATTTGTCTTTACCAAATACCGTTTGCTTTTGGACTAGCCAATGCTTCATTGCCATAACATGGTGCATTGATAAACCATATAGTTTTTAGCAAACTATCAGCTATCAACAGATTTGAGTAGTCTTTACCAAGAACTGTTTGATCCTGGACTAGCCAACTCTTTACCATGAAGCAAGGTGAGTTGAGAACCCTATAATTTTTGCTAAATTGTCAACTATAAATGGATTTGAGAAGTCTTTACCACAAGTTGTTTGCTTATGGACTAGCCAATTCTTATGCCTATTAAGCATGGTGAACTGATGACCATTTGTTGTGTGGTGGTTAGCCAACACTCAAACCCTTCTCATCTCCATTCACAGCATCACTCTTCACCAATCTGTTGCTTAATAAATCTGATCAAATCAAGTGCAGCAGTACTTTCTCTTTCAACTTCCAATCCAAGATCAAGCATCCTTTGCAATAAATCCTTGGAAAGAGGATATCTTCTTTCAACTAACATATGGATGACTGTCCCATCTTTAAGTTCTAGTATGTAAACTCCACAAGCTTCATACAATCTCCAAGTAACAATCTCCCAATCTTGTTGATCATCCCAGAAATCACTTTGATCATTTTCTTCTTGTGAGGATTCCATCATTATCTTCAAATCTCCCCAAAGAATCAACTTAATTCCTTCTAGTGTAATTTATGAGTACTGCTCCATCACCAAGTCATACAAGTGAAATAAATCTTGTCTATCAAATATATGTAGTACCTCTAATAAATAGTTGAATGCTCTGAATTTCCCATTTGCTCTATAGATAACAAGATAGTCTCCATCTGGTGATGATACCTTGTTCAACCTAGCAATGACAGATTTTCTCTCCATTATTTCACTATCTATGGTACCTTCAAATGTAACAATCTTCAGACACTTTCTGTGCTCATCATCACTATCAACATCTGATTGTGGTCTTTTCCTTTTCCTAGCAAGCATCTTTATATGACCCCCCTTCCTTTTATTTGTACCCTACTCTGTCACATCTACCTTAGCAGGTACCTTTGTTGTGTCTTCATTCTTTGAAGTTTATTTAGCAACCCGCTTCTTTAAACTCTTCTGATCAGGGTCTTTTACTCCTTCATTCATCTCCTTAATCCTTCTTTCATCCTCAGTGGAACCAACAGCAGTGAAACTTTCATCAAACCTTTTCACTTTCTCATATAAAGCTTGTATGTCTTCAAAAGTTTTGTTCTTCAGGTCTGAGTGTTTCTTGTTTCCAACATGTTTCAAATAAGTCCTTGTTGGGAAATATATTGTAAAAGACTTAATACTGGTAGTATAACAGTTAAGTCTGGTAGTATTAGTTAGTTCTGGCAGTACTAAGTTAAGTTTGGCAGTACTAAGTTAAGTCTGGCAGTACTATAGTTAGTACTGGTAGAGTGGCAGTACTATAGTTAGTACTGGTCGTATTTAGTTAAGTCTATTTATGTATAGTGATAATAGTTATCTTAGAGATATCTTAGGAGATATCTTAGGAAAGGATATGCATTATCCTTTCACATGTTTTGAAAAGCCTTCTAGGGTTTCCTTGGTGTATAAAAGGAACCATATGGCATAGAATTTTAGATATAACATATAGAAGCATTGAAGCTTAATAGAAATCAATAGCAAAGTTAGTATTATATTCTTCTTAATACTTGTGTTAAGATTCCGCATTAACACTTGATATTCATAGTTCGTGTCTCTCACATAGTTGATTTGGATTTATTCAAGTTAGCTATTGTCTTACAAAGGCTATATAGATCCAACACAAGGACCTATAAGTGGTATCATAGCCAATAGAGGGACTCTGAGTAAGAAGAATCACTAGAACCACAAACAAACACTCTCCTATAATTCTTTACAAAATGTCTCAACCTGCTAATGATGAGTTCTCTCAACATCTCAGTGATGATGAAGCATCAAACCATGAAGATGCATTAGACACTGGTGCTGCACCTAAACAACAACAACAGGTGATTCCTCAAACAACTACTATCTCAAATATCAAACTCCTAATTATGAAGAAGGAGGAGTATGATATATGGGCCATGGAGATAGATCATTACCTTGAGTACATTGACAATGATGTTTGGAAGGTAATTCAAAATGGAAACTCCAAGAAGAGAATTTCAACTAGAAAGGATGGTGTAATTCGAATACTTCCACCAGTTACTGCTGTAGAGATTCAAGCTGTTGAAAAGGAAAGGAAGGCTAAGAATATCTTGCTGATGGCCATTCCCAAGGAACATATGAGAAGATTTCATGGAATAGATGATGCAAAAGAAATCAGGGAAGCCATCAGAACTAGGTTTGGTGGTAATGCAAATTCAAAGAAAATGTAGAAGGCTGTTTTCAAACAACAGTTTAAAGCATTTACAATATCCAGTTCAGAAGGGTTAGAAAAGGGATATGATAGATTCCAATAATTACTTTCTCAGTTGGAAGCTCATGGTGCTGAAGTATCAACTGAGGATGCAAATCATAAATTTCTCAGATCTCTGCCCCCAGCATGGTCTAATCTGGCAATGACTATGAGAACTAAACCAGATGTTGATACTTTATCTATTGATGATCTGTACAATAACCTTAGGGTTTTTGAGCAGGTAATCCAAGGTGCCTCAAAAACATCTTCAAGTGCTCAAAATGTTGCTTTTGTTTTCACAAAGCTCAAAGCACACTAATAGGTTAAGTCTGGTTTTACTAGTACCTACAGTACTGCACTCCTTCTACTTCTTCAACCAATACTCCAGAAAGGAAGCTCTTAATGTTTTGCTGATGAAGTTATTTATTCCTCTTTGCCAAACAATACGAGGACTGGACTTGGTTCATGAAGACCTGGAACAGATTGATGACTATGGACATTGAGAGATGGACATAAACTGGTAGAATAGCAATGATTGCTAACGAATGAAGAAGTTCTATAGAAAACAGAAGGAGAGTTCATTGTTGATGGAAAAGCATCTGGTTGGCTTTGACAAAAGAAGCTGAATGCTCAACTATCAAAACACTGGTCACTGCTAGGGAATGTACAGCAAAAGGGGACAACATGGATGGGAAAAGAAGAAGAGAGACTCTTTTTATCAACACCCAAAGAACTAGAAAGCAGAGAAGAATCAGATCGGGATTGCTGATAATGATGATGGTCTGTCAATTGGGGAGACACAATGGAAAATGAGAGGACAAATCATGCACTCATGGCTATCAGCTCCAGTAGTGAGGTATCTTTGTGTTCTAAAACTTGCATTGATTCATACAATACCCTTAAAACACTATGTGATGAACAAATGAATCAGTTAGGTGATCAAGAAGCACAAATACTTGCCTATAGTCAAGCTGTTAAGAAACTAGAAGCTTAACTTGTTACTTTTCAAAAACAGCAACTTTCTCTAAATGAAAAGCTTACATTTCAGGCAAATGAAATATATGAAAAAGATGAAAAGCTTAAGAAATATAGGAGGATTGGAATGAAAGCTGTAAAAGAAAAGGAACAATTACAGAAAACATTAGATTCATGGAAAGATTCTTCCAAGAATCTTTGGAGATTAATTAATTCTGGCATGAGTTCAAATAGTAAAGTTGGCTTAGGGTATGAAATACAATCAAACAATGAGGTTCTAAGTTATGAGGAAGAAATGAATTTTTCTGTTTTTAATTGTTCAGAAGAGGACTCAGTTGGAAAACCTTTGTACAGTAGATTCATAAAAACTAATGATTTTAAAGGTGTTCCACATCCCTTAAGTGGAGATTATACTCCTACACCACAAGAAGAAATTGATGAGTCTTTGTATGTTTATGGTAAAAAGGGACCTCAAGAGCCTGAACCCAGTGTATCAGCAGGATCTATTAGAACTTCCTCTAAACATTCTGTTGATCCTGAATCTGAGATTTCAAGAGTACCTCCAGAAGTGTATGTGTCTACACCTATAACAACAAATGAAAAAGGTGTGTCTGCTCCAAAATCAAAAGAGGTTGAACCTAGTTGTGTCTCACACATAAAAACTCCTAGGCAACCAATCAAAGATCAAGAAACACCTAAAGTTAACAGGAAGAATTGGAATGCTATGATGGAAAGAGAACTAGGGGAAGGTTACTCTTTCACAAAGAAGAAATGTTTTGTTTGTGGTAGTCTAAGTCATTTGATTTAAAGATATGGTGACTATTATGAAAAGATAATGCAAGAGAGGCTAGAGGTTAAGAAAACAAAGGTGTTTTTTAATACCTGGTAACATGATGGCACATACCAGGATGGATAATACTGACAGCGATTAATCATGCTAATCAATTTATTCTGGACATAAACTTATACTGGTAGGCCAAAAAAAAAAACCCCCCCAAATTAATTTACTTGTTAGGACTAATATTAATACTGGTAGGACAAATATTAATTCTGTTAGGCCTAGAGTTAATACTGTTAATTCTAATGTTAATACTGTTAGATCTAGACAGCCGGTACCTACCAGGACATCAAACAGCTTTAGTCCTAAAAGACCGCAGGTGAATCAATTTAATCAAAGAAGGCATTTTTCTAAATCACATTCATCTGTAAGAAGACCCTTTGCAAAAAACTAGCACAATGTCTCATTCTCATGCTGTAAAGGGAAATTGGGGATCTGCTGTTAAGACCTCAGCAGGTTATAATTGGAGAAACACTAGCCCAAACTCCAATTGTAATGGTGGACCAACTTTTATTAGAACTGTGATTACAAAAGGTCCACAAGGCAGACCCAAGCCTGTAAAGGCCTGGGTCCCTAAGAGAAACTAATTTCTCTTTTTCATGTGCAGGATCATCCACTGAAGAACATGGTAGATAGAGGTATATTTGATAGTGGATGCTCAGGGCACATGACAGGTAACAAGGATCAACTAGAGGATTTTGAAGAATTTAGTAGGGGGTCTGTTACCTTTGGAGGTAGCAAAGGCTACATAACTGGTAAAGGAAAAATAAGAGTTGGTAATTTAGATTTTTATAGTGTGTCTTTTGTAAAAGAATTAGGGCATTTTAAGCTTTTCTCAATATCACAAATATGTGATAAGTAGCACAAGGTTCTTTTTACTGAAACTGAATGTCTTATTGTGTCTTCTGACTTTAAGATGCCTGATGAAAATCAGATACTTCTAAAGGTTCCTAGACATCACAATATGTACAGTTTTGATATAAAGACACCTTCTCTCATAAAAGGTTTTGCCTGTTTGATTGCTAAAGCCACATCTGATGAATCTAGAATGTGGCACAGGAGGTTAGGTCATATCAATTTTAAAAACCTAAATAAACTTGTAAAAGGAAACCTTGTAAGAGGTCTACCTTCCAATGTTTTCAGAAATGACCATACATGTGTTGCTTACCATAAAGGAAAGCAACACAGGGCCTCCTGCAAGGCTAAATTAAAAAGATTAATCACTAAGCCCTTACACACCTTGTATATGGATCTTTTTGGACCTACTTTTGTAAAAAGCATTAATCATGTAAGTTATTGCCTTGTTGATTACTGAAGATTGCTACCGATTTAGTTGTATTCTTTTTGGCTCTAAGGATGAAACAAGTGGCTTCTTTTTTTTTTTTTTCTTTTTCGAATTTCATTTGGCAGATTGAAAACCAGCTTAATCATAAGTTAAAATCATTAGGTCAGATAATGGCACTGAATTTAAGAATAGAGATATGCTTGAATTTTGTGGCAACAAGGGAATAAAACAAGAGTATAGTAATGCCAGAACTCCACAACAAAATGGAGTTGCTGAGAGGATGAACAGAACCCTTATTGAGGCTGCTAGAACTATGCTAGCAGATTCACTCTTACCAACCACTTTTTGGGCTGAAGCAGTTAGTACTGCTTGCTATATTTTTAATAGGGTTAGAGTGACAAAACCTCAACACAAAACTCCATATGAGCTTTTATTTGGCCACAAACCAATTATAAGCTACATAAGACCTTTTGGGTGTCATGTAACCATCCTAGATACTCTTAGTGTGCTTGGAAAGTTTGATAGAAAATCTGATGAAGGATTCTTAGTTGGTTACTCTCTAAACAGCAAAGCCTATAGGGTTTACAATCTAGTAACCAAAAGAGTAGAAGTTAATCTGCATGTTAATTTTCTTGAAGAAAAACCCAATGTCAAAGGAGTAGGATATAGATGGATGTTTGATATTGACTATCTTACTGACTCTATGAACTATATTCCTGTATCTTTGGAGAATCAAGCTAACCATGCAGGTATTTCAAAGGAAACTAACAGTGCAGGTTCTTCAATTGCTTCTGAGGAAAAAGATGAGGAAGTGGAGATTATTGTTGTGCCTTCAGCTGTCAAGATTCCTGAAGAAAAAGATGAATCAAGGACAACTTCCAAAAACTCAAAGCCAGAGGAGACCTTGACAGAACCTCAAACAGAGATGAAGGATTCCTCTACCAATCCTAAGATTCAAGCTTTTAGAAGAGAGTTGGAAGAAATTGCCCTAAAGCATTTAGGGAATGTCCCTGAAAACAACACTACCAGTACTCACTCAATTAATACTGGTAGTCACACAGTTAATACTGGTAGGCTTGATCATGATGATTCACTTATGCCAGAGCTCGAAATCTTTCACAAGCCTGAGACAGGAATTTTTGATGAGGCATCTTATGATGAGGAAGGTGTGATAACTGACTTCAATAGTCTTCCTACAGAAATTGAAGTTAGCCCTACTCCTACACTTAGGATTCATAGTATTCACCCAAAAAGTCAAATACTTGGTGATCCTAAGTCAGCTGTGCAAACTAGGAGCAAGGTGCAGAACAAATCAGGAGCTCATGCTCTTCTAAGTTATATTCAAAAGCATCAAAGAAACAATCACAAAGAACACCAGCATTGCGCTTGTTTGCCCCCCCCCCCCCCCCCCCCCCCCCCCCCCCCCCCCCCCCCCCCCCCCCCCCACCCCCTCCCCCCCCCCCCCCCCCCCCCCCCCCCCCCCCCCCCCCCACCCCCCCCCCCCCCCCCCCACAACCCCCCCCTCCCCCCCCCCCCCCCCCCCCTCCCTCCCCCCCCCTCCCCCCCCCCCCCCCCCCCCCCCCAATACAATGTTTTTATCTCAGGAGAACCTAAAAAGATTGCTAGAAGCTTTACAAGATGACAGTTGGGTTCAAGCCATGCAATAAAGAACTGATACATTTCAAGCTACAAACAAGTATGGTATCTTGTAAGATATACCCATGGAATGAAGTGATTCTGGCACAAGTGGTCCTACAGAAATAAAAGAGATCATAGAGGGTTGTGTTTGTGAAGGATAAAGCCAAGATTGGTGGCCCAAGGTACACACAAGATGAAGGTATTGACTATGATGGAGGTTTTTTGCTCCTGTGGCAAGAATAGAAGCTATCAGTTTGTTTTGGCCTTTGCCTCATATTATGGGGTTCATAGTATACCAAATGGTGGTAAAAGTGCTTTCTTTATGGCACTATAGATGAAGAGTTAAGTCTCACAATCACTCCTGGTTTTGGTTGATCCTATCATCCCTAACAAAGGGTTTATAAAGTGTACAAAGCTTTGTATGGACTACATCAAGCTCCTAGAGCTTGTATGCTACTTTTACAAACATTTCCTAGAGAAGCATGGTACAAGATGGGCATAATGAAAGATCTTTATTCATTAAAAGGCCAAAAAGATATCAATGCTGGTTCAATGTATGTGATAATATCATTTTTGGTTCTAACCAACAAGTCTTGGTGTGATGAGTTTTTTGAAGCCTGATGCAAAGCAGATTTCAATGAGTTCCATGTGAAACTCACATTTTTCTAGGTTAACAAGTTCAAACAGAACAATGGGAGGGAGTCTTCATATCTCAGACAATTATGTAGCTGAGATACTCAAGAAATTTGTCTTGTGAATGTAAAGCTGCAATAACTCTCCATGGAGACCCAAGGTGCCTCTGACAAGGAAGAGGAAGCAATTGATGTAGATGTACACTTTAGCAGATCCATGATAGGTCACATCATGTACTTAACTGGACTCTAGATCTGATAATATGTATGCAGTATGTTGTTTTGTTTCCCGTTTTCAGGTAACTCCCTCAAAACTTCTCAGCTCAATGCTGTCAAGAGAATCTTTAAGTATCGCAAGGCAAAGACCACACTTGGGCTTATGTATCCTAGGGAATCACCCTTTACCTGGAGAAGCATTCTCTGATAGTGATTATGTTGGAGTCCAACAACCATTAGACAGGAAATCCCACATGTGGTTTTGTCAATTTCTTAGTACAAAGACTTATCTCATGGCACGATGATAAGAAACAACAATAGGTTGGCTACTATCAACAACTGAAGGCTGAATATGTAGCTGCTTGCAAATTGCTGAGGACAATATTGTGGTTAAAAATCAATTGCAGACATGGTTTCAAATCATGAATACCAAAAATCCACATTGATAATGAAAGCACAATCTGCATTGTGAAGAACCAGTATATCATTCCAAGACAAAGCTCATCGAGCTACTCGCCACTTTATAAGAGATTGTTATTGAGAAGAAGCTCATTGATTGAGTGGAAATTCACACAGACTTAAATGTAGCTGACCTATTGACCAAACCTTTTGATGGACCATGGTTTAATTACTTGGTGGTTAGCATTGGTAGATTAACCCAGTAGCTACTTAAGGGAGGGCTTAGTTGTAAAAGTTATGTTTAATTCCTGGTTAGCTAAGTAATCATCAAACCGTAGTTAGTTTGTTTAAATCTGAAGCTAAGGAGTTTTAATACTGTTAGTTAGTTTATATTAATACTGGTAGTTATGTCATATTAATACTGGTAGTAAGCAGCATTAATTCGGGTTGTTAGTTTTCATTAATTCTGTCTATACAATCTTGCAGCATGTTTTTCTTTGTTTTAGACTAATTTTTGCAAGCATAGCATGATGTGGAGATGAAGGGAGGAGTGATAAGGTATTTAAACTTGTTGTACATGTTTCATACATACTTAATTCTGGTTGAAAAAGAGTTAATTCGGGTATTTCTTAATTAATTCTGGTTGACCAAAATTAAGTCTGGTAGTGTAATTTTTAATACTGGTAGGTTATTCTTAATGCTGGTTGCGGGAACTTTGACTTTCTTCTGTTTTATCACTATTTAAATGTTACCGTTAGAGATTTTTACGGCGCCATTGTCGTACCTCAGAGAAGCTATATATAGATAAAGTTTGTTTCGCTTGAAAAATGAATACTTGTTTCGCTTGAAAAATCAGTACATATTTCGCTTCAGAAATTGCACATTTCGCTTGACAATTCAAAACATATTTCGCTTGTCTTTAACGTATTTCGCTTGGTAGTTAAACATGCATATTTCGCTTAAACATTCAACATATTTCGCTTCGTCTTAAACCTGCATATTTCGCTTCAGTTCCTATACATATTTCGCTTGAACAAAATCCTGCATATTTCGCTTGTCGTTTAACATATTTCGCTTGACAAGTAAACTGGCATATTTCGCTTAAATTGAAAATGCATATTTCGCTTAACATTCAAACATATTTCGCTTCTCACTTTTTAACATATTTCGCTTCGAGTTAAACCTGCATATTTCGCTCAAATATCAACATATTTCGCTTCACCTGCATGTTTCGCTCAATTGGTATACATGTTCCGCTTGAGGTCACTTTCTTGTGAGGACCACTTTTTGTCTTCTTAATAAAACAACAAAAACTAGTGGTACTATGATCCTAAAATGGTGGATCTATGTTCCTATATTTGAACCGGTTAGGACCACTAGAAAAGTCAATAAGCCACCTCAATAAGCTCGAAATAAGCTTCAAATAAGCCCGAAATAAGCTCGAAATGAACAACAACAAAATTCAAAACGAAGCTAAGAACCTAGTTAGAAGATCAAACAAATAGGACGTGTCTCTTGTGACTCATCTAAATCGAATCCAACAAATCACAAAATAAGCGAAAAGGAAAAACGAAGTAACTTGTTTGATGAGTACTAACCAAGAGTTCACGAATACTAATAAGATAATAAGCTCAATAAATCAAGAAACCACAAACCCTAATAAGCCATGGGTTCTTTGTCTTGCAATAAGCCACGATAATGAGCTTATGTACCCACGATTGAAACACAATTAGGTGTTGAATGATTAGAGCAAGGAAAGTAAGAGCCAAACAAACCAATAAGCCAAAAAAAAAGAAAAAAAATGTATGAGACGTGAGCTTATATGATGAAATAAGCCACGAAGTTTGGCTTTTAACCACAAATCGAACACTAAACACCCCTTGGCGAGTGATACCACATGTTGACCTTATATAATCCTTCACAACAATAAGCAAACTCGAATAAGCTCCTTAATGAGCCGGCCAAATGAAAGAAAGAACAAGAGAGAGAAAAGAACTAGGAATGTTAGATTAAGAGAGAGAATGGTGAGTTACAAGTGTGAGAAAATGCAACCAACACCCTCTCCATGTGTGGAGAGGGTTTCTTTTATACCCCTTGCCAACTAGTAGGCGTGTGGGCTTGTAACTTGGGTCGGGCTTGGCTAAACTTGGGCTTTGAGCCCGAAACACGGACAATATTATATTACAATCCAAGCCCGTTGAACCCGACTAGCCTATTACTTTACAAGACTCAATTTGACTTTATAAGACCGATAACATTCTTGTTTGACTTAATATAATTAAGGCTAACAATGTCCCCCAATGTTGAGGTCTCTTTCTTCAAACTCCTCCGTATCACTGATGACATTCTTGTAGGAGTTTGCTTTGATTTATCATTGTCTCTCCTGACGTTGAAGATATGACTTTTGACGTTTATGCTTTGCCTTGTTTTGGTCTTGTCTTGTTTGTAATGGCTTTGTTCATTCATGCTTTGTTATCTTGATCTTGAGCCTTTATCCTTTTAACTTTAAGTTCTTGAGATTGTGATCTTGCATCATCTCCTTGACTTGAATCATCTTGATTTGACTTTCTTGACCAACTTGTGCTCTTGACCAACATGCTTATACTTGTTACATTCTTGTTTGACATATGTGATTATAAGTCTAACAATCTCCCCAATTGATAATTCTTTATTTGACTGTTAGCCTGTTAGCCTAAGTCCCACGTGACAAAAAAAACTGTTAATACATCGTTTTAATAAATGGGGTCAAAACATTTCCAAGTAAACTTTAATACATCGTTTTAAAAGACTGTTATCAAAATTAGCAAAAGAAAAAAAATGCCGAGTAGAGAAAAAAAATAAACTAACTAAGCCGAACCTAATAAGCTCAACCAAATACCACAACTTATCACTAACCCCACCCCGTGGCGATTGATACCAATTGTTATCCCAAAAGCTTAATCCATTTCACAATAATAAGCTATACCAATAAGCAAAATAAAGATAGAACTAGAAAGATAGAAAGAAAGATAGAAGATTTATTAGAGAGAAAACTAGA
>BQNB010156049.1:0-15314 GCA_026074375.1 Tanacetum coccineum | reverse complement strand
GGTGACTCTAATAAGAGTCCTCTACTGAGAACATAATTATTTTACAAAATTTTTGCACAAAAACCTGGACTTATGCCCCATTTTCTATAGTTTGCATGGACCAAAACTTAAAAGAAATCAAAGGATAGAAATTAAACCTTACTAGGAGATGTTTAAAACCAATAAATCAATCACAATCAACCCTTAGCAACTAGGGCTGAATCTTTGGACCAATGAACACCCTTAAATCTTCAATTAACAAGCTTCTAATTTACCCAAACAATGACACCCACTTGATTTAAACAAACCCTAGTAAAAGTCTTGCAAAAAGGACCCAAAACACCTTCAAATCAACTCCAATCTTGACCAAACTTTGCAAGGATCATTAGAAACATGTTGTGATTAATAAAATGAGTAGTATAAAATTGTAGGTGTGGTGGTGATGGTGGTAAATTTTCGGCAGCCAAGGGGAGGGAGAAGGGAGGATTTGGATGGTTTTTGTGTTTTATAAGATTTGCATGAGAGGGAGTGATGATTGTTTTTGTGGGAAATGAAAAACAATTTATGTTGAGTGTGTGTGTAAGTAAAGGGGGCCAGCTATGGGGAGGGTTATAGGGTGATAATTTTTTTTTTTTTTATTAAGTGATGTTTAGATAAAAGGTGAAGGCTTAAATAAAAACGTGAGGTTTAGCAAAGTTTGACGGAAACACAAAGTAAAACTAAAATGAACAAATGTAATGGACATATTCTTAGGGGTGAACACTATAAATATCAAACTACTATATGCACGTAGACGAAATAAAAAATTTCAAGCACGACTCAAACTTAACTAAGAGCACGTAATTTGCCGAATCGGGTGAAAGAAAAAAATAAATATTTTACTTAAGAGTAAAAATAGGAATAAAATATAATAATTTATTTACCTAAAATTATGAATTCTCACAAAGACGACAGTGTTGCAGCCTCATTCCAACGAAATCGGATTCATAAACCACATGCTCATACTCAAGCTTTCAAAGTCAATCATTCAACGTCAAGATAGTTGATTCTAACCTTCCCCACCATCAAATAGCCTCAAAGTCAAATAAAGAATCATCAATTCGAGAGATTGTTAGACTTATAATCATATGTCAAACAAGAATGTAACAAGTATGAGCATGTTGGTTAAGAGCACAAGATGATCAAGGAAGTCAAATCAAGATGATTCAAGTCAAGGAGATGATGCAAGATAACGATCTCAATAACTCAAAGTCAAAAGATAAAGACTCAAGATCAAGATCACAAAGCATGGATGAACAAAACCATTACAAACAAGACAAGACCATAACAAGGCAAAGCATAAACGTTAAACGTCATATCTTCAATATCATCGGTGATACAGAGAAGTTTAAAGAAATAGACCTCAACATTGGGGGAGATTGTTAGCCTTAATTATATTCAGTCAAACAAGAATGTTATCGGTCTTAGAAAGTCAAACTAGGTCTTGTATTGTAATAGGCTAGTCGGGTTCAACGGGCTTGGATTGTAATCTAATATTGTCCGTGTTTCGGGCTAAAAGCCCAAGTTAAACCAAGCCCGGCCCGTTAAGAAAGCCCATGCCCCATCTAGAAGGCTAGGGTATAAATATCCCTTCTCTACACTTGGTGAAGGGTGTTGGTTACATTTCACTTCACTTGTAACTTTCCCATTCTCTCTCTAATCTAGTTTTTCTCTCTCTACTTTCTCTCTCTAAGATTTCTTATTTTCTAGCATCTTGGTATAGATTATTGTTGTGTAATGGATTAAATACATGGGATAACACAATTTAAATAATGCAAGAATTTAAACAAACAATTAAAAACATAATTAATCAAATACAAACAGAATTTAAACAATTAGATTATTCTAAGCTAAGCTAATTAAGGGTTAAAAATACTTATAAGAATAAAAATTAAACTTTTCACTCCTCGGCAACGGCGCTAAAAACTTGATGTGTTGTCGTGTAGATTGTATTTATTGATTACCAAGTTTTAAATTTATATCTAGCCGACTTATCCTAAAACAACACTTTAACGGATAATGTACTCGGTCAAGATGGAATTTCGTGGTAAGTAGCGTGTCGAACACTAAGAGCGATGACGTTAACCTTATATTCTATCAGTATTTTAATTAATCTAATTAGCCTATGTTAATTCTAATTACTTGTTAAACCTATGTTAAACCTATTTTTAATGATAAAGAAGGGGTTTTCAGCCTGAGAGATTGACACAGGTTTTATGGTGACAAAAATCAATTCAATACACAATAATCAAGCAAGAAGATAAACAGAAGATAAAAGAGCGGTACAAGCCAAATGATAGAAAACTGTATTAGCCATATTAAATCCGATTAAATGCTGGTTTGTTTGTTTAGTGCAATGAGTGCTTATCTCGAGGCGGCATATCATTCTTAAGACCTAGACGGGACATCATCCTAAGACCTAGACACGTTGAATCCTGTCACAATTAACGTATCCGCATAAAGCATCCTTTTAGTTTAATTATAATTTATCTTAGGGATTAAAGCAATGGTGATCTTGTTAAACCCTAACCCATCTGGACTTTACCAACTTACTGCTTGACGGCATTTTATATACTGATAGTTCATTGTTCAAGTCTTTACCAATGATTAAGAATGTACTTGTTGGTCCAAGGGTTACCTGCCAGGCCAACTCAGCTCACAAATCTAAAGGCAAAGATAGAGCATTATTTGTGATTCTATTGGTCCAGATATATAAAACGCGATATGGAGAGCTATCCCAATATCTAGATCACTTGGTCAGTATCACTAGACCCAGTTAAATGATAGGTCGCATATTCAAGCACATAGACAAGAATGAGGTAATAAACATAATTAAACAATCAACGATAAATTAAGCAATCGAGATTAAACAAACCAAAAATTAAATCTTCATTAAGATGGCTAATACCTGAGGGTATTAGCCCATAACCATTGTAATAATACAAGTGTGATCAATTAACCAAGGTAAACTAAACGTGTTTAACGAACGATACCAAAAATTAAATGATTGCAAGAGTATAGGAATTACACGGTGTCTTCTATGGAATTAGTTCCGATGCTTGACCTTGGCTGCTCTTCTTCACTTCAGAAAATTGACTTTTATGTTTATGGTATAGAGAATGTGATTTTGCACACTGAAAACTCATTTTTTTAGTCTTCTATTTATAGTCTATGAAATTGAGTGGATATGCCGTATTGAGTGAGGTCAATACGGCGTATTTGGGTGTATTCTTTGGAGTACGCGCTACGTTCACAATCAATCAATAATAATTTCCTTTAATCATATTTAATGCAAGATCTTTAATTGTTTGACCAGCTGGATACGGCTTATGTAGTTATCAGGATACACCATATTAGGAATTGAACATACGCATTTTCTTGTGAAGTCCTGGCGCTGATACGTCGTATCGTCTTTGCTGGATACGACCTATTGAGTCAGAAATAAGCAATCTTCAAATATCATCGTTTAAGCTCCAAAATGTGCGCCTTTTAGCATGTCTTCACAAAACTCTCCGTAAGTACTACAATTAACAACTTTAAGCAATTAAATAACAATTCTTGCAATAATTATATAAAAGTGAGCAATTTATTTGGGATAAATGATACTATAAAAGTAACGTTATTTGATGTCATCAAGTGCCAGTTTCAATAATCTCGGATCAAGACAGTAGGTTTACGTCTCATTTTTGGCAATCGCTTCAAAAAGCTTTAGGTACTCAATTGGATATGAGTACAACTTATCACCCGCATACTGGTGGTCAAAGCGAGAGAGCCATCCAAACGTTAAAGGATATGCTTCGTGCATGTGTGATTGATTTCAGAATAGGCTAGGATAAACACTTGCCTTTAGTAGAGTTTTCGTACAACAACAACTATCATACGAGTATTAAGGTTGCACCATTTGAAGCGTTGTATGGTCGCAAGTGCCGATCGCCAATTTGCTGGGCTGAAGTAGGAGATATTCAGCTCACTGGCCCAGAGATTGTTCATGAAACGAAAAAGAAGATCATTCAAATTAAGAGCCGAATGCAAGCCGCTCGTGATCGTCAAAAGAGTTATGCTGACGTAAGATGAAAGCCCCTTGAGTTTCAAGTGGGAGATAAGGTCATGTTGAAAGTATCGCCATGGAAAGGGGTGATACGTTTCGGCAAACGGGGAAAGCTGAACCCTCGTTATATCAGACCTTTCAAGATTCTCGCCAAAGTTAGAACCATTGCTTATCAACTTGAACTCCCAGAGCAACGCAGCAGAGTCCATAACACTTTCCACGTATCGAACTTGAATAAGTGTTTATTTGATGACACACAAGTAATTCTATTGGATGAGATCCACATCAATGATAAGTTTCACTTCATCAAAGAACCCGTCGAAATCATGGACCGTGAGGTCAAGCGTCTAAAGCAAAGTCGTATCCTGGTCATTAAGGTTCGTTGTAACTCGCGGAGAGGTCTTGAATTCACATGGGAACGCGAGGACCAGTTCCAGAAGAAATACCCGCACCTATTTGTAAAATCTGTAACTGCGCCGAACGTCACATCTTAAGCTTTGAGGACAAAGCTTTTCTAACGAGGAAAGGATGTCATACCCCGTAAAAATTTCTAAAGGTCATCGTTGACTTTTCGTACTTTAGTTTGACTTTTATGATTATGTGCAATTTTACGTTAAATCGGGGAGTTTACCCGTGTATATATAAGAATCATTGCCGGGAGCATTCCGGGTTGCTAATTAAAGAAGTCTTTCGACAGTTGTCGCATTTTTGCATTTCGGATATATATTTAAATTTTCGGAATTTTCTTTCAAGTACCGCGCGTTTTCAGTCTTTGTGTGTGCCGTAAATAACGTTTAAAAATATCAAGAGTGGGAAATAAATATCTAAGGAACATGGGATACCATCTAGCATGATCAAATTTCAAAACATATCCCCCTTCCCCTTGTCCTTCTTGTCGACGCCACACACACACCCACCAACATCCTTTCTAAACTTTTGCTAAGTATGTCTCCTAGATATTAAACATCCTAGGATTCTTATTTTGAAATCAAGGTTAAATACATTGCACCACTCATCCATCCTTCATTATTCCTCTCTCAAATAAAACTTACACATTCATAAAATTCTCTCCCTCCTCTCTCTTCTTGCTCGTCCAACGCCAAAACAACACACAAACACCACCATTTTATTTTGATAAAGATCATTTGAAGATAAAGGTTATTCGGGGTTGATTCATATAGTTATTTGGGTATTTAGAACATCATTTGGGGGTGTTCTTTAGTCTTTGATCATCGTCTAATCCATCTTCTTTGTAAGTTCATCTTTTCTAAATTATTCTTGTACTTCCTTGATCCTTATGATGTTTAGAAACTAGTTGTACAAATCGTTTTATAAAAATCAAAGCTTTAAAATTTACACAAATCCAAAAAGGGTTTATGTTTGGTGCGAAATATGTAAAACCAAATAAAAAAAGATTAGTTGTGTTGTCGTGGTGGTACTTTTATAAAGAAATATTTTTCTAAAAGCTTATATATTATTTTTAGCTTATAAATAAGTTTGAATGGCTTATTTGGGGTTATATATGCGTCACACACAAAAAGAAACCATAAAGGTTAGATCTTTAAGCTTATTTGAGTGTTGTCTTATTTTTCCAACTTATTTTCATAGCTTCTTTGAGTGCTTATAAAGGATTAAGCTTATTAGGCTTAATAAATAAGCCCATATATGCTTATTTGCTTTTGTGGGCCTCGGTCCAACAACCAAGCCTAAACCATGGCTTAAAGTCTACGGCTCAGCTTATTGGTTGGATTATTTTAGCTTATTTAATAAGCTAGATGCGTATTTGCTTATTTGTTGCTTATCGGGCTTAATGAATAAGCACGTACTTTTTTGTTTGGCTTTGTGGGCCACGACCCAATAACAAGCCCAAAACCGTGGCTTATGGCTCATGGAATGGCTTGTTGAATAAGCTTTTTCATAGCTTATTTGATAGGCTATGTACTTATTTGCTTAATCATTTGCTTATTAGACTAGTTTTGTATTTTTGCGTTTTGAATCATTCGTTTATACTTATTGGGCCTAAAAGCCCAATAAGGGTCCTTTGGACTTTTGATTTATTTTGATAAGGGCTTATTACTTATTTTAAACTTATAAGTTAGACTTATTAATATCGTAACTTGAATACTTACAAGACCTATATTTTTATCCTAAGCGTTTTGATCATATGGACTTAAAGTGGTAATTAGACCGTGGAAACTAGTTTGGCCAAACGTAGAGATTTGGCGTTTTTGTGAAGTGCGAAATATATTTGAAAGTGTTTTGGATAAAATTCTTTGACTTTGGAAAATGGATATATACGAACGGGTCATGCCGAATTTTCGTAAAAACTTTATACTTAGAAATATTATGTAAAAACTAATTTTAGTAAAATTCGACAAAAGGACAAAAACATATTATTTGTAACTAATAAATAATATATATACTTAGATTTGATAAATAAACTAAAATACATTTAAATATGTATACTTTCAAGTATTTTCTTAGATATTGACAAAAAGACGAAATAATAAACGTTATTATTTTAATACCCGACTAAAGGATGAAAAATATAATTTTATAAAATTTTATATTTATAAAATTTATGTTACTTACTACGTAAAGTAAAAGCGTGAAAACATTAATACTAAAGATATCTTAGCGTGTAATTTTGGGTTAGCGGGTAAATTGTCGAAACTTAATTTCTTTTATTATTTTTCTATTATACTATGTGTATTATGCTAATTATCGTGATACGTTTTATTAAGTCAAAACCACTACAACAACCACACAACTAACGTTAATAAAACCTCTTTTATAATAATCGTACAATTACTTTCTAAAACTCTTACCCATCTACATAGTTTCATTTCGTACCAATTATGAACCAAACCGTTTATTATTAGGTCGAGACCTAGCACAGTTGTGCAACACCGCGTGATCATTCATTTCAGCTGCTTTACTTCACCATTTACTGTGAGTTCATAGCCCCACTTTTTCTACTGTTTTATGTACATTTTATAACATTTGGGGTGAGAACATTGTTTGCTTTTCAAAACTAGACACAAGTATTATACGTGAGATTTTCCCTATTTACGTGTTGCCTAAGTTTTGCGTTTAGACCACTACTGCCCATTTGATCATGAAATGTTAATCTCTTGGCCGACCGTACTGGTTAAGTGAGCGCGAGTGATATAAATAGATCTATTGGGACTAATTATCCCCGTCCGGGTAAGTAGCGCTTACTAGTTTCAGAGTGCCGAACTAACAGACGTATACCATGTCGGAATTATGTTAGGTTATCTTTGGTCGGATACCTGTTGGGCAAGATTTACTTTACTTGGCATGATTATATGCTACATACTTATTGAGCCTTAGTCTTATGAGCTTAGTGCAACGTAAATGATTTTCATGTGAAATTGTATTTGTTATAATTGTCACATGCGTTTCAAATCTTGTGGTCCACCTTATTACGTTTAAACTAAACCTATGAATTCACCAACTTTTGTTGACGTTTTAAGCAATGTTTTCAGGTGCTTAGCTTGGATATCTGTTCAAGGTGCTAGTTGAGGTCTTCCTTTTATGTGACAACCATTTTCAAGACTTCTAATTTATCACGCTTGTTAAACATTTATCAAACTTTATTTATGCTTCCACAACTTTTTGAAACTTATTTTGGGATGATTGTAAGACTATTTATTTTATTAATGCAACAAGTATGATTTTCCAAAACGTACCCTTTAGAGGTCGTTCTTTGTACCTTGTGATCGTGATATCCATGACACGTCACGCCCCCGGTTATCTATTCTGACAGGACCCTATTTAAGGGTGTGACAGATTGGTATCTAGAGTCAAGGTTATAGAGAACCAGGTAGAATAACTAGGTCTGGACTATAACCAGTACATGATCCTTACGTGAATTATATGTGCCTTTACGTATTCCCATCCTTATTTTGCGTTTATGATAACTATAATATTATTTATGTAAGTAATAATTTCATATCGCCTTATATAATTTGCATAATGTATTTTACCTCGCATTGTATTTCCCCTGCATCTTGCATGGTTGATATAAAGAGATTTATATGAACTTTTGCTTGTGCAGGTTATGGCTAATTCTGTCGTTTTGATTTCTTCAGACTCTTTAGAGGAGAGCGTGGGACATCCACTGCTTGGGTTATCTTATTTGGCACGATCTCTACTGCCATTCCAGCTACTGTACTTATTGTTGATCCACCTATTGTTCATGACGACACTCCACTGATCCCCACAAAGACACCTACTATTCCACATGTTGTTTCCACCTTACCACATACTTCCCCATTTTTGTACACTGATTCATTTGACAATGACACTTCTAAGAGACTACCATTACAGGACCCGTATGATGTTACTATTGCTCGGTGGAGGAGCAGAGTAGCAATACGCTCATCACCACCTACTCTTCAGATTCTACCTGCACCACCCGGTTTGCCTCGCCGACCAACGATTATCATTTTACCAGGCCAACCGATTCCTGTTGGTCGACCTTACCTTACCCAGCCTAACGAGGTATGTAAGATGTTGATAGCAAGGAAGAGGGTTCGAGCATTACCATCAGGCCGACTTGCATCGAGATATCCACCTGATCATTCTTCATCAGACCATTTCTCATCAGATGACTCTTCTTTAGATTCCCCATCAGATTCATCATCAGGCTATTCATTAGACACTTCATCAGGTCGTTCTATAAAATATTCTTCTTTTGATACACCAGCTGTTAGCTTTGTGGGGCCATCTCGCAAGAGGCGTAGATCCCTTGCTATTTTAGTACCATTAGCTACACCCGTACTAGGAGCCTTCTCTCCCATACGTGCCGACCTGCTACCACCTCATAAGAGGATTAGAGGTGCCGTTACCGCATCAGATTATGATGATAGTTTTGAGGAGAGTTATAAGGCATACACGGAGCCTGATATTGATTCTGATGTTCAAGCAGACATCGATGGAGATACTATGGCTGCCGAGGCTGCATCCGCTAGGGAGGCAGATGTTGGAGTGGAGGTTGGTATTGGGAGTGATGGAGAGGATGAGGCCTAGTCTGAGGATAGAGGCACCATTGAGATTGGAGTAGATAGGGTTATTGAGAGTGTTCAGAGAGACCAGGGGAATAGGATGTTAGTGAAGTCAACATAGTGTTGTTATGTTAGATAGGATTGAAGTGTTAGAGAGAGACAACATAAGACTGCGAGGGATGTTGTATGTCGAGAGAGAGCGAGTTGACAATCTGCGACGTCATATGTCATACACTCAGGAGGAGTTAAGACAGATCCACATGTCACGCTATTATGACCGAGCTGAGTTTAGGAGGCTCGAGACCTTCGCTATGAGACGTTTGGGTTATCGCCCTTAGACTAGTTATGTTAAGATTTGTGTACCGATCAGTATCTTAGTGGCTAGTGCCTAGCAGTTGTGTCGTTCGAAACTCATGCTATCCCTTTGGAAGCGATATAATCGACTATCTTATATGATATAAAATTCTAATTTTCTATTTTTGTATTCTCTTAACTTTATGCGTATTGCATTTTAATTACTTAATTCGTTTTGGCATGACGTGAATTTGTTATAATTCTATGTCTCAGTGCTATATAATCTAATTGATTCTATTTATTGTATGGTGATTCCATCCCACTCGGAAATCTTACCGTGTTTTACTCTTTGTGATGTAGAACAATGCCTACTGCTACACGTACCAGAATGACCCATGTTGCGATCGAAGAAATGATCGAACGACATATGGCAGAAGCTTTGGAAGCTTACCGAAATCGCGAACCCATAAGAGAGAATGGGGACGGACATGAAGATGACAATGGGGGACGATAATGGAAATAGAGGCAGAACTGGTAATGGGAATGGACTGGGTAGAGGAAATGGAGATGGAAACCCTAACGTGAATGTTGGAGGTGTTGTGCCAGTTGCATGTGAGTGCACCTACTAAGATTTTGTGAAGTGTCAACCACTTAACTTCAAAGGGATTGAAGGAGTTGTTGGGATGACTAGATGGTTTGAGAAGATGGAGATGGTATTCCACATCAATAACTTTCCACAGAAGTATCAGGTGAAGTATGCCTTATGCACTTTGTAGAACGGTGCATTGACTTGGTGGAACTCTCATAAGGGAATAGTTAGGACTGATGCTGCTTATGCCATGACGTGGAAGGCACTCATGAAGCTGATGACAGAGTTGTATTGTCCTAGGAATGAGATTCAGAAAATGGAAACTGAGTTGTGAAACCTGACCATGAGGAATAATAACCTGACTGCGTATACCCAAAGGTTCCAAGAACTGGTACTGTTGTGCACTAAGATGGTCCCCGATGAGAAGGATCTGGTTAAGAAGTTCATAGGAGGTCTCCTTGATAAAATTTAAGGGAATGTGATTGCCATAGAGCCTACGAGACTCCAGAAAGCTGTCCGTATTGCCAACCACTTGATGGACCAAAAGCTGAAGGGTTATGCTACAAGGAATGTAGAGAATAAGAAGGGGTTTGATAACAATTCAAGAGATAATCATATGCAACAACCACCATTTAAGAGACAAAATAGTAATGGGCAGAATGTGGCCAGAGCATACACTGTTGGGAACAGTGAGAAGAAGGGATATGCTGGGCCACTACCCTTTTGCAACAAGTGTAGATTACACCATGAGGGACAGTATACGGTGAAATATGGCAACTGTAAGAGAGTTGGGCACATGAAAATGGATTGTAGGGACGCAGTTGCTACTACTACTCAAGGAGCCCCAAAGCCAAATCATAAGGTTGTTACCTGTAATGAGTATGGGAGGCAGGGTCACTATAGGAGTGACTGCCCAAAATTGAAAAATCAGAATCATAGGAATAAGTCGGGAAATAAGCCAAATGAAGCTAGAGGAAGAGCCTACGCCCTAGGAGGAGGAGGAGCTAACCCTGAATCTAATATTGTCACGAGTACGTTTCTTCTCAATAACCATTATGCACGTATGCTATTTGATTCGGGTGCTGATAGGAGTTTTGTGTCGACTACCTTTAGTGTTTTACTTGATATTGTCCCATCTACCTTAGACGTAAGTTATGCTGTAGAACTAGCTAAAAGAAGAAATGCAGAAACAAATACCTTGCTTAGAGGTTGCACGTTAGGTTTATTAAGACACCCGTTCAATATAGACTTAATGACCGTAGAACTAGGGAGTTTTGACATCATTATCAGTATGGATCGATTGTCGAGATATCACGCCGTGATTATCTGTGATGAGAAGGTCGTACGTATCCCTTATGGGAATGAAGTACTGAAGATCCAAGGATATGGTTGTAGTGGTGGAAACAAGTCAAGATTGAGTATCATCTCGTGTACCAAGACCCAGAAGTATATTCAGAAAGGATGCCATGTGTTTCTGGCTCAAGTTATGAAGAAGAAGGCTGAAGATAAGTTAGAAGAGAAGCGACTTGAGGACGTATCGACCGTACAAGATTTTCCGGAAGTCTTTCTAGAATATTTTCTTAGACTTCCGCCGACGCGACAAGTTGAATTTCAAATCGACTTGGTCTCGAGTGCTGCACCTGTAGCGCGATCCCTCTACCGGTTAGCACCGTCAGAGATGCAGGAATTGTCTGCTCAACTAAAGGAACTTTCTAACAAAGGATTTACAAGACCCAGTTCCTCACCTTGGGGAGCTTTGGTTTTGTTTGTCAAAAACAAAGATGGATCTTTTCGAATGTGTATCGACTATCATGAGCTAAACAAGCTTACAGTGAAGAATCAATATCCACTTTCAAGAATCATCGATTTGTTTAACTAGTTGAAAGGGTCAAGTGTCTACTCAAAGATCGACCCGAGATCTGGTTATCACCAACTCAGAGTTCGTGAGGATGACATCCCAAAGACGACATTTAGGACTTGTTATGGTCACTACGAGTTCCAAGTAATTCCTTTTGGATTAAACAACGCACCGGCGATATTCATGGATCTAATGAATCGGGTGTGCAAGCCGTATCTAGACAAATTCATGATTGTTTTCATTGATGACATTTTGATCTACTCCAAGAGCGAGGAAGATCATGAAGAACACCTTAAGTTGATATTAGAATTGCTTAAGAAGGAGGAATTGTATGCCAAATTTTCAAAGTGTGAGTTTTGGCTCCTGAAGGTACAATTTCTCGGTCACGTGATTGATAGCAAAGGCATTCACGTTGATCATTCTAAGATTAAGTCAATCAAGGATTGGGCGTCACCTAAGACTCCAACCAAGATTTGTTAATTCTTAGGTCTTGTTGGTTATTACTAACAATTCATCGAAGGTTTTTTGAAGATCGCCAGGCCTATGACGAAATTGACCTAGAAAAGCATGAAGTTTGAGTGGAGAGAAAAGGAGGAAGCTGCTTTTCAGATGTTGAAACACAAATTGTGAAGTGCGCCGATTTTGGCTTTACCAGAGGGTAGTGAGAACTTTGTGGTTTATTGCGATGCCTCACACAAAGGATTTGGAGCCATTTTGATACAAAGGGAGAAGGTCATAGCCTACGCATCTCGTCAACTCAATATTCATGAGAAGAATTATATGAAACATGATTTGGAATTAGGAGCAGTAGTGTTCGCCCTGAAGATGTGGAGACAATATCTGTGTGGCACGAAATGCACCGTGTTAACTAATCACAAGAGCTTATAGCATATTCTTGATCAGAAGTGGTTAGAGCTGTTAAGCAATTACGATTATGAGATACGTTACCATCCGGGAAAGGCGAACGTGGTGACAGATGCATTGAGCCGAAAGGAAAGGGTCAAGCTACTACGAGTTCGGGCCTTAGTGATGACTATAGGATTGAACCTTCCCGTGTAAATTTTGAATGCTCAAACAGATGCGAGAAAGGAAGAGAATTACAGATCTGAAGACTTGTACGGAATGATTAAGAAACTCGAACCTTGTTCTGCTGGAACATTGTGTTTGAAGAATAGGAGTTAGATACCTTGTCTTGGTGACTTAAGGGCGTTGATTATGCACGAGTAGCATAAATCAAAGTATTCAATCCACCCTGGATCGTACAAGATGTACCAAGATTTGAAGAAACTGTACTGGTGGCCCAACATGAAAGCAAAGATTGCCACATATGTCAGTAAGTGTTTAACACGTGCCAAGGTTAAGGCCGAATATCAAAAACCGTCTGGTTTGCTGGTTCAACCAGAGATACCGCAGTGGAAGTAGGAGAATATTACAATGGACTTTGTGACTAAGTTTCCAAAGACGGCTACCGGTCAAGACACGATTTAGGTAATCGTCGATCGTCTCACCAAGTCTACACATTTCTTGCCAATGATGGAAACACAATTTATGGAGAAACTGACGAAACAGTACTTGAAGGAAGTCTTCTCGAGGCATGGAGTGCCAGTTTTAATCATCTCGGATCAAGACGGTAGGTTTACGTCTCATTTTTGGCAATCGCTTCAGGAAGCTTTAGGTACTCGATTGGATATGAGTATAGCTTATCACCTACAGACTGATGGTCAAAGCGAGAGGACCATCTAAACGTTAGAGGATATGCTTCGTGCATGCGTGATTGATTTCGGAAAAGGCTAGGATAAATACTTGCCTTTATTATAGTTTTCGTACAACAACAACTACCACACTAGTATTAAGGTTGCACCATTTGAGGCATTATATGGTCATAAGTGCCGATCACCGATCTATTGGGCTGAAGTTGGAGACAGTCAGCTCACTGGCCCAGAGATTTTTCATGAAACGACAGAGAAGATCATCCAAATTAAGAGTCGAATGCAAGCCGCTCATGATCATCAGAAGAGTTATGCTGACATGAGACGAAAGCCCCTTGAGTTTCAAGTGGGAGATAAGGTCATGTTGAAAGTGTCGCCATGGAAAGGGGTGATACGTTTTCAAACGGGGAAAGCTAAACCCGCGTTATATCAGACCTTTCAAGATTCTCGCCAAAGTTGGAACCGTTGCCTACAACCTCGAACTCTCAGAGCAACTCAGCAGAGTCCATAGCACCTTCCATGTATCAAACTTGAAAAAGTGTTTATCCGATGAAACACAAGTAATTATGTTGTATGAGATCCACATCGATGATAAGCTTTACTTCATTGAAGAACCTGTCAAAATTATGGACCGTGAGGTCAAGCATCTAAAGCAAAGTCGCATCCCGATCGTTAAAGTTCATTGGAACTCACGGAGAGTCCCTAATATCACCTGGTAGATGCGGACCAGTTATGGTTGGCGGGTTTTGTGATGGTGGGTGATATAAGAATTTGATCTGTTATCTTTTCACATGTGGGAAGTTGGTAAAGATATAAGAATGGTGTCACACGATCACACATCGTAAAAATTTCTAAATGTCATCGTTGACCATTCGTACTTTAGTTTGACTTTTATGATTACGTGTGATTTTGCGTTAAATCGGGGAGTTCACCTGTGTATATATAAGAATCATTACCGGAAGTTTCTCGGGTTGCCATTTAATGTGGTCTTTCAACAGTTGTCGCGTTTTTACGTTTCGGTTGAATATTTAAATTTTCAGAAATTTCTTTTAAGTTATCGTGCGTTTTCAGTTTTTGCGTATACCGTAAATGACGTTTAAAAATATCAAGAGTAGGAAATAAATATCTAAGGAACATGGGATACCATCTAGCATGATCAAAATTTCAAAACACACCCTCCTCCCCCTTGTCCTTCTTGCCGACGCCACACACACACTCACTAACATTCTCCCTAAAAACTTGCTAAGTGTGTCCCCTAGATATTAAGCATCTTAGGATTTCTTTTTTGAAATTCATGCTTATATGTTCAAGTTCATTTCACCTATTCATTCATTTCTAAAACACTTTCTCTCTCAAGAAAAACACACACACAAAATTCTCTCCCTCTCCTCCCTTCTCTTGCTCGTCTGCCACCAAGCACACAAACACACACACACATACACACACATATTTTTCCAACTTTGATCAAGATTTTGAAGCTAGAGTTTGTTTGGGGTTGATTTATATAGTTAGTTTGGGTATTCTAAGGATCATTCGGGTTGTTCGTTAGCTTCTAATGACCTCTTAATCCGTCATCTTCGTAAGTTCATCTTTTCCAAATTTCACTTGTACTTCCTTGATCCTTATGATGTTTAGAAACTGTACAAATCGTTTTATAAAAATCAAAGCTTTAAAATTTGCATAAACCCAAAAAGGGTTTATGTTTGGTTCGAAACATACATAAATAAATATAAGGAAAGATTAGTTGTGTTGTCGTGGTGGTACTTTT
>BQNB010156048.1:0-15314 GCA_026074375.1 Tanacetum coccineum | reverse complement strand
TAATTCATAAAAAAATTTTAAAAAGTCAAAAAATTATAATTCTTTTTTAGAAAATTTTCTTTTAACATTTAGAACCTAGGAAAAATAAATTTGCACCAGGAGGGTTAATATTTTAGAATTTCGTTTTTTAAAGAACGGGATTCGATCCCCGTTATCGTTTTCTTCGATTTTAGCTCAAATTAATCTCGGTTTAGAAATCCCTTAGCTTTTTTACTTTTAAATAGTCATTTAGGATTAGAAAAGGTTTAGAAAGGCATTTAGGGTTTAATTTTAGTGTTTTTTGCTTATTTGTCGTGTTTTATTTTATTTCCCGTTATCATTTTTTCGTAGTTAGATTTAATTGTCCATTTATTTGCTCACTATTAGGATTTTAGAAAACAAATCATCTTCGAACAAATTCAAGTCATTGTCCAAATAACAAACGAGGTCTCAATTTCATAAGTCTTTGGGAAAACGACCCGGCAATCACTTACCGGTTTCTTACGTAGAATATTTTCGTGTGATTTTTCTTACTACCTTTGTCCTTAAGGGTAGTTTAGGAATTTCATTATCGTTATATTATTATACGTATTAAAACTATACATACCAAAGCTCCTCTTTTGTCACATACAACTTGGACTCCACATCCTCAAGATAAATGGGACATTACGGATCAACCAAGGACATGCTCCAGTACCTCTTCCAAACCAGCCATAGAGGAAAACTGAATGAAGATGAAACCATTTTTATCCCCATAACTTTTGTAATACCATATTTCTTCCATTAGTTCAATTAATAACACTCCACAACCGGAAATGTCACTTTCTTCCCAAAAAAATATCCATATAGAGTATTTTCAAATCTAGCTTGCACTTTTAACACCGAAGACATAGGAATCAAAACATCAATCAACTCAGATTGTTTTGTTTTAAGAAAACGAAAGTTCACCTTTTTCGGACTAGACTTCTCATGAAGAAGACTAGCAAAAGAAGGGGGGCTACTATCATGTTGCCGACCATCTTCCTTTGTTCATGTATCCGCATTAGACCTAGGAGAACCATCGTCCTGATTAGAGGCATTTCCAGCTACAACCTTATAAGTCAAAGGTTTCCCAAACGCAATATTTCCATCTCTTTTATCACCTCATCCCTAACCCCTTTCATAGAACATCGTTTCAATCGACAATAAAACCAGTAGTATGACCAGGTTTCAAAAGTAACTTGGCTTTACAATTTATAAAATGTAAAACTAATTATCATATCTAGGGCTGTAAACGAACCGGACGAACACGGGCAAAGGCTTGTTCACGTTCGTTCTTTTAATTTTAGTCGGACAAATAAACGAGCACGGTCGCTTAAACGAACGAATTTTCTTGTTCATGTTCGTTTATTAAGAAATAACGTTGTTCATGTTCGTTTATTAAAACATTAAACGAACATAAATGAACGAACATAAACGAACAAACGTAAATAAACATAAAATTTACAAAAATATACACAATATTGTGTTTATACGTGTTGTTTTGTTGAAGTAAATCAATTATAAAACTATGTAACAAAAAGATACGATAAACGAACATAAACATATATATGATCATAAACGAACGAATAATCGGACGTTCATGATCATAAATGAACGAACAAGACTGTTGTTCATGTTCGTTCATTTAATTAAACGAACGTAAAATGTTGTTCATGTTCGTTCATTTAATAAATAAACGAACATAAACGAACATTTTACCGAACGGTTCATGAAATGTTCACTGAACGTTCAGTTCATTTACATCCCTAATCATCTCTATCTCTATCTCTATCTCTATCTTTACTACATATAATAGGTGTAGTCTCATTTGTTGAATTTTCAACAATGTTGAAAAACTAAATCTAAGTAAGGAAAATATTGAATCATTAAATCAGTAAGGGTAATACACAGCTGGACATCAACCTATTTTAATCTATTTAGGGGAAGTCAACCTATTTTAATGCTAAAAACCGCTACAACTAAAAATCAGGGATTTTAATCTTGCACAAGAAGCTTTTCGTTCATTACCTATACTAACATTTTGCACTATAGTTCATGAGCAGAATAACGTTGATCCTCAACCATCGGCCTAGGAGAACCATCGGCCTGATTAGAGGCATTTCCAGCCACAACCTTATAAGTCGAAGGTTTCCCAAACACAATATTTCCATCTCTCTTATCACCTCCTCCCTTACCCCTTTTCATAGAACATCGTTTCAATCGACAATAAAACCAGTAGTATGACCAGGTTTCAAAAGTAACCTGGCTTTAAAATTTGTAAAATGTAAAAATAATTATCATCTCTATCTCTATCTCTATCTCAACTACATATAATAGGTGTAGTCTCATTTGTTGAATTTTCAACAATGTTGAAAAACTAAATCTAAGTAAGGAAAATATTGAATCATTAAATCAGTAAGGGTAATACATGGCTGGACATTAACCTATTTTAATCTATTTAGGGGAAGTCAGCCTATTTTAATGCTGAAAACTGCCACAACTAAAAATCAGGGATTTTAATCTTGCACAAGAAGCTTTTCGTTCATTACCTATACTAACATTTTGCACTATGGTTCATGAGCAGAATAACGTTGATCCTCAACCATTCATTATACTTTTCAAGCAAACATAAAAGCCTATCCTATAGTGAATGGTTGTGGAGTGTTATTAATTGAACTAATGGAAGAAATATGGTATTATAAAAGTTATGGGGATAAAAATGGTTTCATCTTCATTCAGTTTTCTTCTATGGTTGGTTTGGAAGAGGTACCAGAGCATGTCCTTGGTTGATCCGTAATGTCCCATTTATCTTGAGGATGTGGAGTCCAAGTTGTAAGTTGACAAAAGAGGAGCTTACGTCTATCCCAGTTTGGATCAAATTTCATGGTGTTAGCGCTTTAGCATTTATAGGTGATGGTTTAAGTGCTATAGCCACTCGTCTTGGCACACCAATTATGTTAGATTCATGTACTACCACCATAAGTATGCAATCTTGTGGGCGTATGGAACTATGGATCATGCGCAGGCTTTGGTTAATATAAAGGTTGACCGAGCTCTTAAGGATACAATGGTGATTTTAGTTCCTAACCTTGTTGGAAATGGTGTTACAGTGCATATTATCAAGGTGAAATATGAATGGAGACCCCCGAGATGTGGAACCTGTTTGGTTATGGTCATGAAGATATGCAGTGTCTTAAGTATGTTATGGTTGATTTGAGGAATCATAGAGGAATGTCTAAAAATGGTTTCCATATTGTTCAAAGGAAGGTTGTTCGTGATCCTCTTGTTAGCGAACATGGGAAGAAAGGTAATCATGGTCTACCTAAGCAGCAGGTGCCTAAAACTGCTTACCAGAAGAAAATGATTAGTACACTGGTGTAGGGGTGAGCAAAACGGACCGCGGACCGGACCGAAAAAATGGCCTGAACCGGACCGACCGGACCAGACCGAACCTATTTTGGTCCGGTCCTCAGTCTATCCTTTTCCTTATTTTTGGTCCTCGGTCCGGTCCGGTCTTACAAAAAAACCTGCAATTATGCCATGTTAGACCGTACCGGACCGAAGACCGAACCGGACCATTTCAGTCCTGTCTTCGGTCTGATGTTTTGGTGATGTGTTTCAAAAGCTTTAAATTTATAAGACTAGAATTATCGATTATTAAATGGAAGCACACGGGTAAAAGTATAACCCACGTATGTAGTATAACATTTTAGGTAAGACCAGGTCGTCCACAGGGATTTGATTTGTCCCCATAAACTAGGTATTATTGCCTTATACCTAACTCTAATTACAAATGCCCGTTGACTAAGTTGGGTGCGCGCTAGATTCGATTCATAACCCCCAAAATGGACAGCAGTCAAAAACCCAATAGATCCTATTTACTTGTGAACTAGCGCTTACCTTATGGTAATTAACAGCTCATGATGGTGGGGTCTTTGGCAATAGCTACTTTAAGCAATTAATCTCATATTCGGGTCCAGCATACCATAAAGTTTCTTGTGCTCAGTTTATAAAACAAGCATGTATCTCCCGTCGCGGGGTTTTATAAATACAATTTAAAAGTTGAAAGGCGAGGCTATGAACTCACCGTAAGAACAATTAAATCAAAGGTATGATGATCCTTGAAACGAGCGGAAGTACTCCCTAGGCACCCCCTAATATACGTGACGCGATTTATACGCGGAGAAAGTAAAAATACGTAAAATTAAGCATGTGATCAAGATGTGTTTTCTCCGAATAACAATGGCATTTCACTAGAACTATCCCCAAGTCCTTTTTAACTCCAAAAATTGACTTGTGACCTGGTCTTATAAGCAAATGAACATCTACTAAGTTTCGGCTTCTAACTTTTATTTTATCACGGTGTACTATACGTTTTTAAATTTTTAGACTAGACGTAAAAACTCGGTTTCTGATTTTAACTTGACTTCGTGGACTCAGAATCTCCTACTCACACAAATGTTTCATATGTAGGCTTTTCCCCCTGGAATGCTATATGTGTCAAGTTTCCCAGAAATGAAAGTCATAATTTTACAAAGTTTCGTAAACTATGTGAAAAGACCATTTACCCATGTTGTCCAAAAACAAATAGTTTCAAAAATATATAACCCTTTACACTAAAAGGCCAAAAATCCCAAACTATGATAGCAATGAAGGTGATGTTACAAGGCTATGGTTTCCTATGATGTCACAACTGGACACCAATCTTAAGATCTATTATGTTATGGCAAAAATTTTGGAGTTTAACTCGTATTCTAATCATATGTCCAGATTTGACCTATTTTCTTGTTTTGGCCATAACTCACTCATCCCAAGGAGTTGGTTGAGCATCCAACTATCCTATGATTCTAAGACATGTATATTTCCAGTCATGTAATTTAATCATAGGCTCCAGGCCAAATATTTTTAGATAATCACACGTTTTGCTACTGTTTTCAAAATATCCTTAGTATCAACTTATAACCTTTGTAAACATCATTTTACTTCATCTAAGACCTAACCCAATGCCATAATTAATAGAAAACACTCTCAAGAACATAATCATATATATATATATATATTCAGAACTTAAACATTCATTTTCATAGATTAAAATTAAATAAAACAAGAAATAAAAAGGTAGGACTAATAAAAGAAAGATATAGCTTACAAAAAGAAAGATTAAGGCTAGTGAATCAAACACCAATCCCTCTTTTCTTGTGTGGGCTGATTCAAACCAAGGAACACAAGATTAACAAGCTTTTAATCCTTCTCTAATGTTGTTAATACTCTTCCAACAAAACCCCAAATCATAAACCACAGAAAAAACTCAAGAAACAAGCCCTAACTTCTTCAAATCTTCAAGAAATGCACACAAACTTTGCAGAGGCGTTAGGATGATGATTACATATGGAGAAAGGAGGTAAGGAAAATTTGTGAGGATGGGGGTGGTGGTGCATGTGTTCGCAGCAAGCTAGAAAGTCACAGGAAGCGCAAAAAGATTTTGAAATATGAGAGAAATAAAGGTTTGCACTGAATGGGGAAAGAGATGTGCATTGAGTAGTTTATAGAAAAGTTGTAGTGATTTGTGTGTGTTCTGTAGCGAGCCGGCCATAAGGCTCGTGGGTTTTGTAAAAAACATATTTTGTTTTTGAATTTTTTAGTTTATAAGTTTAATTAAAGTATAGTGTAAGGTTAATTAAATAAAGGTAAAGTTTTAAGGTAGAACGCGAGTTTTAAGCAAGAATTTACGTAAACGCGAAACACAACGGAAAATGAAAATGAGGAAAATTATAATCATCGGGGAATATTATGAGATTATTAAATCACTTACGATGCGAAAACGGAATAGATTTCTAAATACGGCTCACGCAAAGCTAAGAACGAGAATTTCTTACTAAATCGGGTAAACGTAAAATTAATAACTCGCTTAAAAATGAAAATAGAAATAAACTCGGAGTAAATAGTGACCTTAAATAACGAAAAGCTTACAAATATGAGGTATTATAAAAGTTATGTGATAAAAATGGTTTCCTCTTTCTCTTATCATTTTCTCCACTATGGCTGGTTTCTGGAAGAGGTACTGGAGCAGTCCTTGGTGATCCGTAATGTCCCATTATCTAGAGGATGTGGAGTCCAAGGTTTAAGTTGACAGAAAGAGGAGAGCTTCTTACGTTCTATCCCAGATTGACAAAGTTCATGGTGTAAGCGCTGAGCATTTATTTAGGTTGATTGGTTTATAGTGCTATATACACTACGTCCCTTCTGGCACACCAATAATGTAAAACATTCATGTACTACCACCATAAGTATGCAATCTTGTGGGCGTATGGAACTATGGATCATGCGCAAGCTTTGGTTAATATAAAGGTTGACCGAGCTCTTAAGGATACAATGGTGATTTTAGTTCCTAACCTTGTTGGAAATGGTGTTACGGTGCATATTATCAAGGTGAAATATAAATGGAGACCCCCCGAGATGTAGAACTTGTTTGGTTATGGTCATGAAGATATGTAGTGTCTTAAGTATGTTATGGTTGATTTGAGGAATCAGAGAGGAACGTCTAAAAATGGTTTCCAAAGTGTTCAAAGGAAGATTGTTCGTGATCCTCTTGTTAGCGAACACGGGAAGAAAGGTAATCATGGTCTACCTAAGCAGCAGGTGCCTAAAACTGCTTACCAGAAGAAAATGATTAGTATACTGGTGTAGGGTGACCGACCGACCGTGTACGGCCCGTAACCCTATTTTGGTCCGTCCTCAGTCTATCCGTTTCCTTATATTTTGGTCCTTGTATCCCGGTCCGGTTTTAACCAAAAAAACATGCAAATTATGCTATTTGCGAACCGTACCGCACCGAACCGACCATTTTCCAGTCCGGATCTTTCGGGCCTGATGTTTTGAGGGGATGGGTTCAAAAGCTTTAAATTTATAAGACTAGAATTATCGATTATTAAATGGAAGCACACGGGTAAAAGTATAACCCACGTATGTAGTATAACATTTTAGGTAAGACCAGGTCGTCAACAGGGATTTGATTTGTGTTTGAATAATCGTAGTGAAATAAACTTTAACAATTTTAAGATAAATTGTGTTGGATTCAATAATGAGAAAGATGACTACTCGGATAGTTTAATAAATTCCTAAGAAATGGTGATGATTACGATCTCAGATTCGAGGTTGTTTAACTTATAAAAAGGTTTTCTCGTCAAAAAACATTTTCGCAAATTAATGTGTTTAACTTAAGACTTATATTTAGTTAACTTGATCAAATGTGTCACTCAAATAATCCAATTACTATTATATCAAATCTATTTTGTTTATCAAAAAACGTAAGCATATTTCTCCAACCAAACGATAAAGACCGTAGACAAATCTTTAAAACCATATAACATACAACGGGTCTTTCGACCTATACCGTTATATGCATACAATCAAAGTTGATAATCAAAGTTGATAAGATAAGACACGATAGGATTTCAACATAAGCTTAAGATTAAGAAGATCACAATTATACCAAACGCTTATTCATTATATTAACTTCACTGAGTAGTCATGAGAGATTTAGCCTCTCATGGCTACGAAGTTCATAAGAAAATAAAGTAGAGAAACAAGAAACATACTATTCTTGGGTAGGAAAATAGATCAAACTCCACCCTTTACAAGTATCGGATCTTACTAAATCTTTATTTTACTAAATATTATGATGTTGTTCTTCGTTCTTCGGGACTTCGATCTTTAAACCCAGGTGTTGGTGAAGATATTTGAGAGAGATTGATGTGATGAAGAATATGAGGGATGCTTCAAATGGTATGAAATTCGTCTCTATTTATAGGCTGAGAAGGGGTCGAAGTGCGGCGCACATTATAAAATGTGCGATGTACTTAGCTTAAGTCGGTGCAATTTCATTTAATGCTGCTAGGAAGTGCGGTGCACATTCTTGCAAAACCGGCGCACTTGAGGTGTAAATGCAGACTTCATTTAATTCCACTTAATTCTATTTAATTCGAAGGGAAGTGCGGCACACATTCTAGAAAACCGGCGCACTTCTTGGCATTTTCAGCTTTAGCCCTTTCTTTTCTCTTAACTTTTTTTCCAATAAGCATAAACACTTGTATTTTGGACTTTTTGAGCTCGGGATGTCTTCAAGTGAATCTGCACATATTTCATGCTATTAAGTACCAAAAGTTCACGAGAAATGATGAAATATATACAAATAACGCCGTCGAAAACATGTATAATTTAGGCGTTATCAAATCCCTCCACACTTGGCTATTGCTTGCCCTCAAGTAATCAAAGCGAGAAAACAAGATCATTTATCATGACGTGGAGAAAAATTATATTTTACAAGTATTTACTGATTTTATAACTTTTCAGACATAGACATATAACAAAGCACCTCACAAAGGGAATGTGTTTGATTTTTATATTCACCCAAGTCACTCAGATAGGGTTTATATTTGTGAAATCACTCAACTGCACAGACATAATCTAGATAGCTACCATATGCTTGTACAAGACACATAAACATGCCCGTTGCGGTGTGATAACCTAGACAAGATCTCAAAGAGGCAAAACGTGATAATGGTGAGGGTGAGTAACATGTATTGATTCCATGTGCCAAAACTAAAGCCTTATACTTTGAATTTTTTTCTTTCTTTTTTTTAATACCAAGGCAGGAACGGAATTTCTTTCATTGAGCATTTTTTCTTCAACTTTGGATACTTCAGCGGGATAGCACTAAAAGGGAGTGCTGCAGACACAGGAGTTACATGGGATTTATTTTACCTCTTATCATACGATTTGGCTATAAATTAACCTCACTACGGTTAGTAAATGATGATCAAGCACAAGTTCTAGAGCTACTAAATTACCGGCTCACTCATATAATTTTCAACTAATACCAATACTCTAGAAAAGGCGACAAACTACAAGTACACAGCCATAACGACGGATGAGACACTTGCAATTGCATTCAAACCTTAACCCGAGAAAGCTAAAGGCAAAAATTATCTTAGGTATCAAAGATGGATACCCAAATTCTTTAAGATCTAAATCCTTACAATTTAGTGGACTAATTTTGTGCTAGTTATAATGTCAATCCAGTTGGATTTGCCTTACTAAGTGAATACATTTTTTAATTTTGGAAGAAAATTATATTTATATTAGTTTCATAAAATATCAGTTGAAAATTTTGGTTAGATTGCAGTGCAAACATGGAGAAATATGATTTATTTATTTATTTTTTCCTATTTGGCTTCCCATCAACACTTAAGTTGAACATTGCTCTCAATGTGAGAACTGATAAATATAAAAAATAGGAAAAATTAAGAGAAAATGGTACTTTCCGGGGCATAGAGATATATAGCTGTGAGGGAGCAGTATTTGAGCAAACGCCATAATTTTCCTGATCTAATGCTATGTTACCTGCAAAATTAAACAAACAAAACATACAAAAAAGAAAATATTTTTTTGTTTTTTTAGAGGATAAAACAAAGGAGGAGGGACTCCTCCACACTTAAGATAAAGCACGGGTTGCCTCCCGAGAAACGCTTAATTTTTAAGAGACTCATTAGCTAGACTCGTACTTCGGGAAGTCTAGTTTTTGTGAAAGAAGGGAGTGACTTCTTCCCTTTGGTCATTGTAATCTTCTTCTTCATGATAAAGCTTCAGTCGATGGCTGTTAACAATGAACGTTTTTCAATCTTTTCCATATAGTTCAACATATCCGGATGGATATTGATGTTTTACTACGTATGGTCCAAGCCATCGAGATCTGAGTTTTGGCTGTTTGAATTTATACTTAGAATGGAATAGCAGCACTTTGTTTTCGTGTTTGAATTCTTTTCTCATTTTGAGTTTTTTTGTCATGCCAGACTTTAGTTCTTGCTTTGTATAGACGAGAGTTTTCATACGCTTGATGTTTAAATTTGTCTAGTTTGTGTAATTGAAACATTCTTTTCTCACCAGCAGCGATGAGGTCTGGATTACAGTTTTGCAGGGCCCAGTATGCACGGTGTTCAATTTCAAAAGGTAAATGGCAGTTTTTACCGTATATGAGCTTGTATTGTGTGGTTCCGGTAGGTTTTTTGTAAGCAATATGAAAAGCCCACAGAGCATCATCAAGCTTTCTTGACCAGATAGCTGGATTATCTTTCACAGTTTTTTAAAAATTCTTTTAAGGGCTCTATTTGTATTTTCAACTTGATCACTCATTTGAGGATGATATGATGTAGAGAAATGATGGTTAACTCCATATCTTTTCATGGTTTTTCCATTATCTTATTGTAGAAATGAGTTCCTCGGTCGCTTATTAGAGCTTTGGGCATACCAAAATAGCAGAATAGTTTTTTCATAAATGAAATAACAACTCTGAAATCATTAGTTGGAAGAGCTTGAGCTTCGGCCCATTTAGATACATAGTCGACAACAACTAAGATATATTCGAATTTATAGGATTTCAGGAATGGTCCCATAAAGTCAATACCCCATATGTTAATTATTTCGCACACTTGAATGCTATTTAAGGGCATTTCATCATGTTTGGATATATTCCCTGTCTTTTGACATGCTTCACAAAGGCGAACTAGCGTATGAGCTTCTTTAATGATTGTTGGCCAGTATTAGCCTGAGTCTAAGACTTTTTAGCTGTGTTGTTTGGTCCATAATGTCCACCAGTAGGTCCATGGTGATATTGTTCAAGAATGGTACGAGTTTCTGGTTTTGAGATACAACGTCTAATCATACCGTATGAACATACTTTCAAAAGATAAGGATCTTCCCAAAAATAGTTTTTGTAATCGGAAAAGAATTTGTTCTTTTGCTAGTATGTTATTCCTTTTGGTATAATATCACCCACCAAATAGTTTGCAAAGTCTGCAAACCATGGTGTGTCATTAGTGGTTATTTCTATAAGAGTTTCTTCAGGAAAGTTATCGTCGACATCACTGTCATCACTTGTCCATCATTATCATTCTGAGATAAGTGGTTGGCGGCAACATTTTCTGTACCTTTTTTGTCTTTTATTTCTATATCAAATTCTTGCAATAGCAATATCCAATGAATAAAATGCGGCTTAGCATCTTGCTTTTTGAATAGGTGTCTCAAAGCTGAGTGGTCGGTGTAGACAATTGTTTTGGATAATATCAGATAGGGTCAGAATTTGTCGAATGCAAAGACTACACCCATCAGTTCTTTTTTAGTAACCGTATACTTTTGCTAAGCTGCATTAAGAGTGTTGCTTGTAAAATAGATAGGGTGAAAGTGTTTTTCATCTTTTTGTCCTAAGGCTGCTCCAACTGCGAAATCACTTGCATCACACATAAGCTCAAATGAAAGGTTCCAATTTAGGCTCACGATCACATGAGTACATGTGAGTTTTTCTTTTAACGAATTGAACGCTTTGTGACATTCATCATTGAATTTAAATGGAGTATCTTTTTCAAGCAGCTTAGTTAGAGGACGGGTAATTTTTGAGAAGTCATTAATGAAACGTCGGTAGAAACCCGCATGTCCTAAAAAACTTCTAATGCCTTTGACATTAGTAGGGGGTGGAAGCTTAGAGATTACGTCAATTTTGGCTTTGTCAACTTCAAGGCCTGCCCCGGACACTTTGTGTCCAAGCACAATTTCTTTTTAACCATAAAGTGACATTTTTCCTAGTTAAGGACAAGATTTTCATCTTTGCAACGTTGAAGCATTTTATCAAGGTTATTCATACAGTTATCGAAGGAGTTTTTAAAGACTAAAAAATCATCCATGAATACTTCTACGGATTCTTCGATCATGTCATGAAAGATAGCTAACATGCATCTTCGAAAAGTAGCTGGAGTGATACATAAACCCAAAGGCATTCGCTTGTATAATCCATGGTTAAAAGTAAAACCTACGTATGTAGTATAATATTTTAGGCAAGACCAGGTCGTCCACATGGATTTAATTTATGTTCAAATAATCGTAGTGAAATAAACTTTAACAATTTTAAGATAAATTGTGCTGGATTCAATAATGAGAAAGATGACTACTCGGATAGTTTAATATAATTCCTAAGCAATGGTGATGATTACGATCTCAGATTTGAGGTTGTTTAACTTATAAAAAGGTTTTCTCATCAAAAAATGTTTTCGCAAATTAATGTGTTTAACTTAAGACTTATATTTAGTTAACTTGATCAAATGTGTCACTCAGATAATCCAGTTACTATTATATCAAATCTATTTTGTATATCAAATAACGTTAGCGGATTTCTCCAACCAAACGATAAAGACCGTAGACAAATCTTTAAAACCATATAACATACAATGGGTCTTTCGACCTATACCGTTATATGCATACAATCAAAGTTGATAAGATAAGACACGATATGATTTCAACATAAGCTTAAGATTAAGAAGATCACAATTTTACCAAACGCTTATTCATTATATTAACTTCATCGAGTAGTCATGAGAGATTTAGCCTCTCATGGCTATGAAGTTCATAGCAAAATAAAGTAGAAAAACAAGAAACATATTATGCTTGGGTAGGAAATGGATCAAACTCCACCGTTTACAAGTATCGGATATTACTAAATCTTTATTTTACTAAATATTATGATGTTGTTCTTTGTTCTTCGGTTCTTTGATCTTTAAACCCAGGTGTTGGTAAAGATATTTGAGAGAGATTGATGTGATGAAGAATATGAGGGATGCTTCAAATGTTGTGAATTTCGTCTCTATTTATAGACTGAGAAGGGGTTGAAGTGCGGCGCACATTATAAAATGTGCGGCGTACTTAGCTTAATTCGGTGCAATTTCATTTAATGCTGCTGGGAAGTGCGGCGTACATTCTTGCAAAACCGGCGCACTTGAGGTGTAAATGCAGACTTCATTTAATTCCAGTTAATTCTATTTAATTTGAAGGGAAGTGCGGCGCACATTCTGGAAAACCGACGCACTTCTTGGCATTTTCAGCTTTAGTCCTTTTTTTTCTCTTAACTTGTCTTCCAATAAGCATAAACACTTGTATTTTGGACTTTTTAAGCTCGGGATGTCTTCAAGTGAACCTGCACATATTTCATGCTACTAAGTACCACAGGTTCACGAGAAATGATGAAATATATATAAAAAACGCCGCCAAAAACATGTATAATTTAGGCGTTATCATTTGGCCAAACTCAGTTTCGGTCCGGTCCGATTTTCGTTGGTCCGGTTTGGTTTTCGAACCGTGAGCACCCCTACTCTGGTGTCTAATGCGTTTTCTGCTCTTGAGAAAGATAATGGGAAACCTAAGGACGACTTGGTTGGTGATACAAGGAAGAAGGTGGAGGCTCCTCCAAGGAAGGCTTGTATTTGATCGGGTAGGAAAACAGACTCTCCCAATAAACACGTCACTTTCTCTCTTGAAATGAAGGTTCACTACTCTAATAGGGATGATATGAAATTTGATGACATTGGACAGGTGGGCGAGGAAATGGAGCATGGGAAAGCTTCTAGCGAGAATGGTTGATGGATTTCTATAACTACTGCCATTTCTTGTAAGTCAATTTAATTTGCTTCATAGGTTGTGTTGCTTTTGCATAGAGGTAGTTCTTTCATGAGATCTTATGTTGTTTTTGTTTGAGAACAAATGGTGCGTTCTTGTTTTGCCTATGTAAAGGACTGAGATGTAGGACCTCACCTACATCATTTGTACTTCAGTGTTTTTTTTGGTGTAATATATTTTACTGGAGAAACCTTTTACCCAAAAAATACGCATGTAAACTTAAAACAACACACCTTTAGTAGAAAAGAATATAAAAGTTTCCTTTGGATTACGGGTGTTGATCAGTTTGGTTATCGATTTGTTCGGTTTATTCGGTTCGATTAGTTCTAAGTTTTTTTCTGGGTAAAACCAAGGTTGCAAAAACTGTGAATTGTTAGCCGGGTGGTCGACTACCTTGTAGCTTGTAATCGGTCTAGCGGGATTAATCGGCGATTAATTAGATTGGCATTTCACGCAAAATTTGGGTATTTTCGGCAAGTAGTGTATTTCCGGCGAGTTTTAGGTATTTTTGGCAAGATTTTTTTCTAAAAAACAACATGTAATATATTTAAACAGTTACTATAAGTGATCAAAACAAGTTTACGGTGAGTTTGAGGTACTTCCGGTAAGATTAGAAGGTTTTCGGAAATTTAGGCAACCGTTGATCGTCGTTGACCACGGTTGACCTATTTGTTTGACCCAGTTACATAAATCGGCAAGGTCGGTGGTCTTGTAGCGCCTAGCCAGCGATTAATCGGCCTTGTAGACTTTTTTTTGAAATACTGTGTAAAACCGAACCGAACTGAATTAAAATTTGATTAAACTAAACTGAATAACTCGAATTACATATTTTTAATCCATTTAATTATAAAGATTTTAGCATACAAAAAATTCAAGCCTAAAAAGTCTTATATTTATACTAGGAGAAAGTCTTATATTTATACTAGGAGAGAGTTTTAATGTTTTTTTTATATTTATGTGAGTTTGACTTTCTGTTCGGTTCGGTTTTCGTTTTGCCAAAACAATATCAAACCGAAAACCGAACAGTTAGTTCGGTTCGATTTGGTTTTGGCAAATTTCGGTTATAAGTTATGTTCGATTTTTTTGAGTGTGGTTCGGTTTCAGTTTTTGATTTATTTGGGTATTACCCGGACAATGAACCCCTACTTTGGATGTTAAATGTTTACTAAACGAGAAAGAATGGTGCTTGCGCGTTGCGACAGGGCTATATTTGTTTGCTTGACGTATATAATTGATAGTTGAATCATTGAGCATTGGTAAATGAGGATGTACTCAACATCGTGCTGAACTTCCTGGCAAACGTTAATATCAACTTAACAATAAAATTCTAAAGATAATGTTTTTCATTTGTACTTTTAAAATAAACTTTAGGGTATCTTTTAGACTTATTAGGTAGGTTAAGGGTGTGTTTTGAAAGTTTTTAAAAAAAATATATAAATTAAAACATCAACAATTTTTATAAGATCATACGCACGTCAAAAGAATATTAATATTTGGCTCGTTTTGTTCGTAATCTAAAAGCCTTTTTATAGGTTTATTATTTATTTAAAAAATGCTACATATTTATTAAATATTTGATAAGTAAAATTTGTTATATTAAAAAGTCGTAAATAACAAAAAGTTGAGAGATTTTTTTATAAAAGGTTTTTTTAGCTATTTTTTTTAAACGAGCCGGACAAAGAAAATGAGCCAAGTGGTACCAAAGTTTAAAACCAAAAAACGTGTCGTTTCAAACGCATTAACCTATATACTAAAGAGCATGAAAGAAAAGGACAAAAATTGCTTGCATTTGGGCCTGTTTGTGATGGGTTATCTTA
>BQNB010156046.1:0-15315 GCA_026074375.1 Tanacetum coccineum | reverse complement strand
GCAAGTGGATTAGCTGTACGTGCTAGTCTTTCAGCTCTTATCTCGTCGACTTCGTGCTGGTGTTGCTTCAGGATGTCATGAACTTTGTGATAGGAGACAGTCTTTAACTTCTTGACTCTGCTTAACAAGTGTCACAAACCTTTGCCATTCTGGTTGTAATTGAAGTAAGAACTGAACATTCACTTGATGTATGGTAGATTTTGGAGACAATGGTGGATGAGTTCACTGTTAGGTTTGGTGTCAATGTATCTCTTGATTCTGGATTTCCACTGAACGTAATTACCCGGTGCTAACATTGGTGGACGATCTTTGCTACCCGCTTCCATGATAGCATTATGAAGAGCATTCGATGATTGAGTTTGCAAATTGATATTTGAATTTGACATTTTGATGAAGTTGTGAATGGATATCGGATCTTAAGTGTTATGAAGTGTTGATTGTATTGTGGTGAGAGAGAATGCAATTAACTCCACGGGATTTTACAACTCTATGATTAAAACCGAGAAGGAAAAAGTTTACTTGTCGGGATTTTACAAAATCAATAGAAAAACCGTGAAATTAAAATTGACATGTTTCGCTTGAGGATTGCATATTTCGCTTGGTTAAACGTTGCATGTTTCGCTTGAAGATTCAATACTTGTTTCGCTTGAAAAATCAAAATTGCATGTTTCGCTTCAACTTCTAAACATATTTCGCTTGGCAAGTAACTGTCATATTTCGCTTGGCAATTAACATATTTCGCTTCAAATAAAACATATTTCGCTTGACAATTAACCCTGCATATTTCGCTTGTCTTTTAACATATTTCGCTTGACATGTAAACCTGCATATTTCGCTTAACATTCAACATATTTCGCTTCTGTTTCTAACATATTTCGCTTCTCATTTGTTAACATATTTCGCTTCAAAGTTAAACCTGCATGTTTCGCTTGGATATCAATCGTACATATTCCGCTTGACCTGTAACATATTCCGCTTGCAGTCTTTTTCAAGTGAAGGACCACAACCACAAACAAACAAGTTGTCCTTTACTTGTGAAGCAAAAATATGGGATCTTGGTTCCCTTAATCTCAACCGGTTTGGGACCACAATTAGGATAAGATAAACCACAAATAAGCCCCGAAATAAGCTTGTAAAAAGCTAAGAAATAAGCTCGAAATAAGCTAGGAATAAGAACAAAAATTTGCAACAAAATTTGGGAAACTAAGAAATTAGATTAAAGATCAACTAACAAGAGGCGTGACCCTTGTAAATCTTTGAAATCTAATCCCAAAACACCACGTCTAGAATAGAAAGAAGAAAATAAGCCGAATAAGCTTAACAAATATATAAGCTAAAAAGAAAAAGGAAACCGTGAGCTTATGTTATCAAATAAGCTACGATTTAAATAAGACCAAAGAAAGAAAGTCGAAAAGCAACCAAGAACCTAAAAGCTTTTGAACTGTGAGCTTATTAAGAGAAATAAGCCACGGTTTGCTTATGTAAACCACAAAAATCAAACACTAAACACCCCTTGGCGAGTGATACCACATGTTGGTCTTATAATGATCCTTCACAACTAATAAGCAAACTCAAATAAGCTTGAGATGAACCAAAAATAAGAAAGAAAGAAAAGGAAGAGAGAAAACTAGGAAAGTTAGATTAGGAAAGAGAGTGGTGGATTACAAAATGTGAAATGTGCAACCAACACCCTCTCCATGTGTGGAGAGGGTTTCTTTTATACCCAAGCCTTTCCAGTAGGCGTGTGGGCTTGTAACTTGGGCCGGGCTTGGCATATCTTGGGCTTTGAGCCCGAAACACGGACAATATTAGATTACAATCCAAGCCTGTTGAACCCGACTATCCTATTACTTTACAAGACTCAATTTGACTTTATAAGACCGATGACATTCTTGTTTGACTTAATATAATTAAGGCTAACATATTATATATAAGAAAAAGGAAGACGAGAAAGATAAATATTCGAAGTATATAATATTTCGCAAGTATTTTATAAGAAAAGTGAGAAATATAAATGTAACAATATAATTCGACATGTGTTCGGAAATCACCAAATAAATTCATAAAGAGTTCTTGCATAAAAGTAAACACACGTTTTAAAGTTATGAATTAGATAAATGACATTTTTAAAGTTTTTACAAAAGTTATTATTTTGTCTATTAGTCAGGAATTATAGAATAATATTTTATAATTTAGTATTTCGTTACATGTTTTAACTAAACTAGTTGTCTCGTTTGTAAAAGTTTAGTTTTCATTTATTTACCGGTTTATTGTATCATTACAAATTAATAATTTTAAGACTATATCTCGTTCTTTTATCGGTTTTCTAAGATAATTGAAGTTTTAGTGAAATTTACTAAGTATAGAAATTTATAGATTTTTCGACATGACCTATTCGTTTATACAACGTTTTCCATATTTCCAAAAATTCAATGTTTTCCCTTAATCAATCAATGTTGCAAATATCCACGTGTTTTAATATATATTAGACGAGATCGAATAAGAACAAAAATACGTAAAACTAAACACATCATCGCGTAATTAAAACATAAACAAATCAAAACTCACCCTTAGAAACTTCGTCGGGTCGCGGGTCAAAAATAAACCAAAGTCAACACTACTTAGTGGATTGTTTGGCTAGACGAAAAAAAGTTGAAACCAAACGTACCCCTAGGGGCTGTTAAACAGCGAACCTAACGCCCCTTATAGGCTGTAAAACACAGATCCAAACACCCCTGTTGGGTCGTAAAATTAGTAAACAAACACCCCTTAGGGGCTGTCAACACGCCAAAACAAACACCCTCGAAACTCAATCAAGCAACAAGAAAAGAAAATAAACTTAACAAATAAAACCATACTTATTTAGTTATTAGTTTTTAAAAGAAAAAATGACCATCCAAACACGAGTAAATGAGGAGTGACATCGTGGTGGTGGTGGAAGGTGATTTAGGCGGCGGATGGCGGAGGTGACGATGGCGGTGGTGAGTAGCGACTGTGACGATAGAGATTGTGATGGTGTGGCTGGTGGTGAGTGGTGATAGTGGCGTTGGTTGGTGGAGACGATGATGGTGGCGTCGGCTGTAGAGATGGTGGTGGCGGTGAGGATAGTGGTGGTAGTATGGTGTGTCGGTGGCGGTGGAGATAGCGACGAGGTAATGTTAGCCTTAAAATATGTTGACTTATCCGAAATTACACTAGTTATCAATAGGCAAGACATGCAAGGACTAGATATGTTAAATTAAAATAGTTTCCCTTGTCTTGACCTATAATTCCCCCTTCATACTTCCATGGAGGGGTGAGGATTCATTTGTATCATTTCATCAAAGTGTGTGTGTTCTTTCTCTCTCTAAAACACATACACATCTTTCCTTTTTCTCTCTCTAAATAATATGGCTAAGTTCTTGTTTAATCATCCCCGACCTCCGGATCATCTTGTTTAGCTAGTGTTTCTTATGTTGTACAATTGGTATCAAGAGCTAACCGAGGGTGTAGTGTATTCATGCGTGTTGTGTTTGTGGTTTTATTGTGAGCTTATTGGTTTGGCTTATTTGTAAGCTAAATAATCATTTGGATTTTTTTTAATAGCTTACTTGGAAAAATCATTTAAAATTTTTTTTTTGTTAAAAACCAACGTAAACTGTCATCAAAAGTTTGATTTGGGATTACTGTTTCATATTCTCATTTTGGGCTTATTTTCATTGTTTTGCTTGATAAAACCAAAATCGTTTGTAGTTTTTTTTATTGTGTCCTTTTCGTGGCTCATTCGTGGTTATTAAAGATTGTTATAGTAACAGTATTTTTTCTTGGTTAAAATTTCCATAGCTTATTTACGAGAAAACTGCCTATAATAGCTTCGTTATAAGCTTCTTTTTTGTAGCTTATCTTTCTTTAAATTTTTTCTGGGTTTCATTACTTTGTGGTCCACGTTTCAACAAGAAAGGAAGAAAGACAAGGAAGGTTTTGTTGCTATCTGGTGAAGGGAAGACAAAGGACGATAGTACATCCGACGACAACCGATCTATAAAATGGGTTTTGGTGCTGATCTAAACTAGTGTGCACCGAACTAGTTATTCACCGAACTAGTAAAATTTAGAAGCAACCGAGCTAGCAAAATTTAGAAGCAACCGATCTAGCAATTTATTTCGGAACCGATCTAAACCGATGTCTAGTGTGAACTGAACTAAACTATAAACCGAACTAACTTAAACAAGGGCAAATTCTACACGTTATAAGTCATTTTCGGGTTTTTCAGTTTCGAGTGTCGGTTATCTACGAGACTTAAGACTTATACCATCGTGATCGTGACATCTTTTCGATCAACGTGGTATATTCGGATTTTACTAACGATAACCGTACCGGTTCAAAAGATCAAATCCATAATCGTGGATATTTTTTTCTATTTTGAAAACGGGGAAGAAACTGTTTGGAGGGAAATTTGTTTCATTATTACACTAAAATTCAAAATTGACAAGACTGGTCTCAGAGGGCTGTGTAGTGTAAGCATAAAGACTCTACCATACGGCATCGTCGACATCTATATTTACGATCAACACGGATGTATAATATTACTGGATTTATACTTACCGATAACCGTGACCGGTTCAAAAGATCAAAACATACTCGAGGATATTTTTATTTCCTTATTTGAGAAACGTCGGGGACGAAACTGAATATTGAGGGAAATTACGTTATTCCTAAATACACTAAAACATCAAAATTTGACCAAGACTAACAGTCTCTCTATACTATACAGGACTCGTCCTTGAACTTCAAACAAAACGTCGCCCAAATCATACTTTCATACATTATCCTATTTGTGTTTGTTATTTTTAAACCGTCTTTGTTAAAACATCATTATACACAACAAATACACACACACTACAAACATCATACACTACTAAACACATTTACACCACGGCACCAACACATTACAAAACTACAAAAAACCTTAGTCCATTAAATTGGCTGAGAACAAACAAAACCACACCGTATAGTGGTCCTACCAAAGTGAGAAACGTAAACTTTTTAGCAAGCGATGCAGCAAATAAGCAAAAAAGTGCACCGTACTCAAAAAAATCCCTAATATGAGTTTTAATATCAAAACCTTCAATCATTTCCACAATCAAGCTAAAAGTTTGTGCAACACAGTCCCATCATTTTAAAAGCTCATTCAAACCAATACAGCCGATAACAAAACAAGGCTCACGAACTTCACGCTTCAATGACAACAAAAAACGATAACACGAATATCAACATATCAATTTACAAAGACAAACGACAATTAAAGTATAGTAAATACCAATTATTCATCCCCATCGTCCCCCCCAGACGTCGCACACACGATTCAAAACATCATCTCACCCCCCACATAATCACAACCTCAACATTGTCCACCCCTAATTAGCATCTTTGTTTCACACCAATTGATTTCCACTCACAAATCACCCAAAAGGAACGAACGACACCATCCCCAATCCAAATTCACACCCCCACAACAGATTCCAAATCCCACACCATCAAATCGTTCACCCACGCCCATTATTAGTAGACCGGGGAACACACTTTTTATCCCCAAAGTTTTCGCATCCAAATCTAGAACACGCCACGCAATCAACCCCATCACAATATTCCCACTTCCAACAAGCTCCCCAGTTTTCCATTATCCATAACCACACAAAAAATAACCCGAAATATTTATACCCAAAAATCACAACTAAAGTCCCAAAATACACAACCCCTTAGTTCCAAAACCCGGACCTCAATACGACGAATCAACAATCCCCACACCCCGTACCCCAGAAATTTCCAACTGATAATCCCCCCAAAACACGTAATTTACCCTAACATCCAACCTAAAATTCAAAATTGACAAGACTGGTCTCTGAACTTCAAACCCAATTCATACTTCATCCTTTGTTTGTTTTTTAAACCTCTTTGTTAAAACTTCATTACACCGTTAGTCCTTAATTGCTACAAAACATCCCGTTAGTCCTCCAAAGTGAAACGTAATTGCACCGTTAATCCCTATTTGAGTTTTAATCAACCGTTAATCATTTCAAGCTAAAAGTTTGTGCACCAGTCATCATTTTAAGCTCATTAATCGTTACAAAAGCTCACGTACTTCAATGTCAACAACGATTTCAACGACAATTAATTATTGTTTCACGGTTTCTTCTTGATTTTGTAAAATCCCGCGAAAGACTCAATTCTTTTCTCTGTTTAAATCATAGATTAGTAAAATCCCGTAAACGTTAATTGATTTCAATCCACAAAAACAATCACTTTACCTACTTAAGATCCTACAAATCATTTTCACTTCACATCACGGAAAAGATGGAACCGAAAGATACTTTATCTTCGTGTTTAGACTTCGATGAACAAGAGATACAACAACTGCAAAAGCAAGCAAAGAATTTAAAAGAAATCTTCATGAACAAATTGAATGCACTCAAAACAACCACTCAACGCCTTGAAAGACAAACTTTCATTCACTCACTAATTTTGAAAGAGCATTTTCGAGACTCTTTAGTAATGACGTCAGAACTTTCAAGTATGAGTTATCTCAAAACATGAATCACTTAGAAAATCAACTCAACAATGAAATACTTCACGAGAGGGATTCTAAGTCTGATCTAAGTGTGATCAAAGTGCAGTTTGACAAGTTTATACATTTACAGATGCTCAAGTCTTCCAATTATGATTCCAATGCTCGAGAAACAAGGCAAGACTTCAAAGACTACACTCAAATGGAAGATAAATCCTTCAAAAACTTGATAATCCAACACATGGAATCCATTGAGCAATCTATTATTGAAAGAGTACGTCATGAACAAGAGATACATAATAGGTTGATAAGGTTGAATGAAAGAAAGTTGCAAATTCAAGAGTGCATGGTTCAAAAGGTTAAAGCATCGGATGCTAGTTCAGGAGAAAAAGTCTACAGTAGGATTGTATCAGACAAAGGGAATGATCAAGGTTTAAAGAATGATCAAGGTTTAGAGAATCAAAGCAACACATCTGGAGATGAAAACAGCAGGTCAAGGGATGAATGCAATGACAAAAGCACTTCTGGGGATGATACGGACATCAGACCTTCCTATGACACAGAACCAACGCTTGAGGTACCATATCCTGCTGAATATAATGTGTTTGCTGTTGACACACAACAATTTGAGCAACCTGAATGCATTATTAACACATGTGTAGTGGAAAATGTTGATTGCAATGTCATTCCTGATTCACTGGATATGTGTGATAATGAAATTCAGACTGACCATAATGTTGTAGAATGTGATGATGAGCGTGTTGCGCTTGCCAATTTAATTGCAAATTTAAAACTTGACATTGATGAAAACAAAACGATTCAAAAGCAATTAAAGAAAGCAAACGCATAACTGTCTCAAGAACTGAAAGAGTGCAAATCTACTCTTGAGGAGACTACTAGAGCTTTTGGGGAGTCTAATAGTACTCGGGATAGTTGTTTAGTTGCACTTCAAAACCAAAAGCTTGAGCTTGAGAAGTACAAGACCTACCTTAATCGTCCAATTGAAAATGACAAACTTGAACTTGAACGTAAGTTAAAAGAAACTCTAGGACTATTAGCTCAAAAAGAAAATGACATCAAAGAAGCTTCCAAACTAAAATCATATGAACTTTCTGTTGTCAAAAAGGAACATGATGAATTAGTCACACAGAGTCTTTTAACAAAATCACGTTACGAAGGTCTCGTCAATAAAAAAAAATTCAGAAAATAAAGGATTTGAAACTAAAGGAAGAAAACGATATTGACAAAATGATTACAATGGAAAAGAAATTAAAGTTTTTGAATGAAATTGTTTATAAACAAAATCTGTCAATTCAAACCATCCATATGTTAGCTCCTAAAGGCTCAACATATAATGGAAGACCAACCTTTGCAAATCCAAGGTACCTCAAAAAGGCTCAATCTAAAAAACCATGTTTGTATGAGATCCCATATGACCAATCTGATCATGCAAACAGCCTCCTCCCTGATAGGGAAAAGACTTTGACTCTTGAAAAAGAGAGTCGATCAAAATTGAATAAAGACTTAGTGAAACCATATGACTATACAAAGCAGAACAGTCTTTATTAAATTTTTAGACCACCCTCACAGGAATATCTTGATCAGTTGGCACGGGCGAATGAAATTCAGAAAAACATGTGGAGAAAATCCTTTGTAAAATCTAAGCCATATATTGGCAAAAACATCCATTTTTTACCTACTCAAAAATCTTTAAGCAAGAGTAGACAAGCTTATAATGTAATGATTCAAAACATAAATCTTTCAAAACAATTTGTGATCAAGCTTGGCAAAAACATGTTAAAGATCGCTTTCATGTCCCAACTGCTAAAGATATGTCCAGTCTTGTAGAAGTATGTCTAATGCCTCTTGCAATTAAGACCCAAAATGACAATTTCAAATTTGTTCATGAACTTAAACAAGAGATGTTTACAGATTTAGAGTACGTTAAATCTCTTGAAAAGGAAATTGACGAACTTGAATTTGACAATGCTATTTTTTCAAACACATATGATCTACTTCTCCAAGAGTGTGTCTCAAAAGACATTATGTGCTCCTATTTTCATTCGTTATCTGATTTAGATGCTCACTCTGAATTGCAATGTTTATATCTTCATAAAGTGAAAGAATGTGAATGTATTGCACAAAAGCTTTCGAAACAAACTGAATTTGTTAGTAAAGAAGTTTATACTGAGCTTTTACGAAGTTTTGCTAAATTAGAAAAACACTCGATTTCTTTTGAACTGGCTTTACAACAATGTCAAGAACAAATGAAAAATGACACAGTTTGCAAAGAAAAAGCGTCAAATGTATTTTAAAAAGAACATGAACAATATTTTGAGATACACGATTTGAAAGCTCAATTGCAAGACAAGAACATTGCTATAAGTGAGTTAAAGAAACTCACTGAGAAATGCAAAGGAAAGTATGTGGAAACTAAGTTTGATAAAACATCTGTTGTTCGACAACCAAATGCTCAAAGGATTACAAAACCATCAGTTTTAGGCAAACCGGCTCATTTTTCAGACTCTCTTGAGAGGAAAAGTTTTTCACAAACAAAGTCAGTTCCCAAGACTAATGTGTCAGAGAGTTTATCAAAAACAGTCACTCCATATTCTTGGCCTCAAGATAGGAAATTGTATTTTGCTAAGCCTTATGATGTGAATGCACCTGGCCCTTCTAGGAATAGCCCAAAGCATGTGTCATTTCAGTCACCAAGGGAATCTGTAGGCTCAAATGACATAGTTCGTAACTACTACCTAGAGGAAGCTAAGAAAAAGGCACAACTTCAGAAAGACAAAGCCTTGAATACCAAACCTAGTGTGCAACAATCTGCTAGATTACCAAACACTGCTAATGGTAACAAACCAAAACCTAGGAACTTTAATCAACAACCTAGGAATTAGCCACCATCCATGAGTAGTCATGTATCGAATAAAACTGTTAACACAACAGAGCCACCTAAGAATCAAAAGTCCTTCTTGAAGTCAAAAGACTTGGCATGTCCTACATGCAAAAAGTGCATTTACAGTGCAAATCACGATAAGTGCAACTTAAAATACCTCTCAAAGGTGAATTCTCGTGCCTCAGCACAAAAAAACCTTGCACAATCCCATAAGACAACAAAGAGATACATACCCGTAGAAAAGAAAAGCGACTCTAAGAATCATGGTAGACAGATCCCCATAGGACAAAGGTTTTCTCCAAATAAGTCCTCTAATGTGTATCTGAAAACAATGCCTCCTAGATCTGGTCTTACATGGAAACCAACAGGTAGAATCTTTACTCAAGTTCGTCTTAAGTGGATTCTCATTAGAAAGTCAGTTGAAACCTGCTACAACACGAATGATAGTGCTTCACCATTAGGAAAGGAAACACATAATCCTAAAACTGTTATTTGTGCAAACTCTTCTTCTTTGAGTGCAGGTACTTCAATGGCTTCCGAACCCATCTCTTCAAAGGGTTCATCTAATGTAAATATTCTATCAACATCTTCTTTGTATAAACTTTCCATTTTTAATTATGTTAGAAAATATTTTTGAAAAAGAAAATACAAAAATATAAAAAAAATTCCAAAAGAAAAATACAAAATTAAAAAATCTCAAAAAGAAAATACAAAATCAGAAAAACATAAAAACATAAAATTTCCAAAAAGAATCTTCTCGACATGTCTCTTGGAATCGATAACATTTACGTACTTAGAAATGTTGATTAACATCGACACGGGCGTGTAAATGAAGTTCGAGCAAGAGTTTCAAATGCTTTTAAAACATGTCATTTCTATTTTTCTTAATGGCTTGTTATTAAATGACAGATAACAACCCGGTCCTCAAATAAAGGTGTGTGTCAATCATGTACATTTATCTTCACAACGAGAAGATAACAACTTCTCGGACTTGAGCCGACACAAAAAGTCAATTCAAAAGACATTCAAAGTCTTTCGATCTCAAGTAACATTGGTTTTTCAAAACACGTTGAACACAATTTTTTAAAAATTTCTCAAAAGGTTCTTTAAAATCTTTCAAAACTGTATGTTCGACACTCCCTCCTCATGCATCTTTCAAAAGTCGAATCATTTTTTATAAGTGAATCAATTTTTAAGGGGGAGCTTGTAAAACAAAGTTTTAATGCGTTTAGGCACATATTCACATGTATGATTTTGTGTGTCTAAAACATTTCAAAAATATTTAAACAAATGAAAATTGTTAAAATGTTAATAATATTTAAACACTCATTTTTTTAAAACATATACAAGTAGCTCAAACTCAATTTCACATGGAATTTACAAAGTCATAATCCTATTCTCTCAATTGGTGTCATATGTGTGAAATTGAGATGGAGCAAGAAGAAACAGTTCCAAATAACTCATGCTATAACAATTTTCTCCCCTTAGAATTTTCAAGTCAAATTTTAATCACCGGGTATTTCAAAAACTAAGTGCATTAGTATTTAAAATAAGGGGAGAAATGTAATTAAAATGTGATCTATAAAATAATAAGTGATCTAAATAACTCACAGTTCTTTATACTCTTTGGAAAAGGTTTTATGGTTACGATCTCATAATCAACAACATCTTAATTCACGACGATTCTGAAGTCATAAGGTGGTTAGGTTAGGTATTAGTCCTATGATCCAACCAGAACTGGAGAGATCTACCCAAGGACACTTCATAGTTAGAAATAGCAGTCCTTAGGTATGATTGGAGATGAATGAGTATAAGGGAATAATATCGACTAAGATTGAGCTAACACTAGAACAATCACAACAAGGTGTTAGTAATGACGTCTTGGTAAGCATTGAAGGGGTTGAAGAATGAAAAAGAAATGTATGGATAAAGGGTGAAAAGAAAGAAGCCCTCGACCCAACTTAGGCAGAAACCAGGTCAAAACATAATCTATCAGTTTTTTACAAAGATGAATTATGATATTGAAGAATGACATCATGAACCCAGTGATGCAATGCACAACCCTTCCCATCCATCCTAGTTTCTCTCAACAGAAACTTGTCTAATTTGTCACAGAGATACACACGACTTCTATTGACTTTCTCACTCCGAGTTAGTTGATATTGAATAGGTGGCAGTCTGCTCTAGCCTTCGAGTACTAAAACCAAAATGCACTAATCGAGTCTAGAGCCAAGAGATCAGTAAAATAAATCTCATTAGGACACATTCCATTACAAACACTTGTTGAACACCAATAAGTTCACAAGCTGTTAACAAGAGTCCTACGCATTATCCTTGTGATTTTTTTAGAACATCCGAGTAATACTTAAGTATTCACAGTGAAGATGGAAATCCTACTTGAGCCAACATCAAACAAGCTCTTGGTAGGTGACTTGAGCGATTCTATATGAATCAAACTTGTGTCAACTGAAAAGAAACGGTGGTGCGATTCTATGTGAATCAAACTTGTTCTAGTAAATGAATTGACGGTTTAATCAGAAAGATAGTAACTATCTGATTCACTCTTACCGTGTTGTTTGCTTTGAGACGCTCCGGTAACGAGAACGGCTAGTGCAGCTGTGAAACCCTATCAAGAAGATTCATATGAATTCTATCTGATCACAGGCAGTATTTATACTGATTAACGGGGAACCGTGGTTATTGCAACCTTATTCGACAAAGTGACAAAGACACTCTCTTCCATATCTGTCGATTATCACTAACGTAAACTTGCAGGTTATACGGTGGTGGCGGTATCCCATTCCAGCTGAAGTCAAATTCATTACCACATGCTCATGCTCAAACTACAAAGACATACTATAAGCATCAAGAATCAAGAATCAAGAAAGCTCAAGATTCAAAGACAAAGACTTCCGCAAACTCTGATATACAAGATCTTCCTTCAAGATATCAAGTCTATCAAGGGAGATTGTTAGCAAGCTTTCAAGATGATGCATAGTATGAGCATGTTAGTAAAGACACAAGATCGCAAGATGGCAAAGACAACAAGACAAACAAGGAAAAGATTTAATGATCTCGGAAATAAAGTCAAAGTCAAAAAGAAAAGGCTCAAGATCAAAGATCACACAGCATGAAGGAACAAGCCTACAACAAAGATAAAGACCAAGAATAAGACTCAAGAACTCAGTGTCAAAGCAATCTTAAGAAATCCAAGACCATGTTATGACTGTGAACATGGAAGCTCAAAATCTATCAGAAACCAAGCTTTAGGGGATATTGTGAGCCCCAAAATAACGAGTAAAATAAGGAAGCTCGTTTCAAGGTTCAAGACCTCGCTTCGGGGGAGATTGTTAGCCTCAAAATATTGAGTCAAACAAGGAAGCTCGGTCACTCAATGAGGAAGCTTCGGTCTTTAATTAATTATATGTTGTAATAGGCTAGAAGGGTAAACGGGCTCGTAAACGTAATCTAATCTTGTACTAGTTCTGGACTTAGGTCCATTGTAATCCTGAGCCTGACCCAAATCAAACACCATTCGGCCCAACAAAGCCCATATGGTGTAAGTATAAATACCCCTCTCTAAGTATGGAGAGGGTGTTGGTTCTTATTTGTCTCACACACACTTGAATGAATTAACCATTCCATTTTCTCTTTTTATTTCTTGCTTTAACTTCTCTCTAAAATTCTTATCATTATCTCCTTTCTTAGTTTCTTGTTTAAATGGTGAAGTGAAAGTGATATTGGGTTATCGACTGGTAAATATGGTGGTGATGTAGTGCGGCGGTGTGGAGGTAGTGGTGGTGTGTCGGTTGTGGTGGAGTGAACGATGGCGGGTGGTCGGAGTTTGGCTGGAGGCGGTGGTGCGGCACCGGAAAAAGATAAGGATAAGAAGTGTGTGTGGCTAGGGTTAGGGAAAAATATGGGTAACCCTAATTATCTAAACATATATATTAGAAAGGTTTAAGAAAATGTGACAAGTGCCAAATAGATTAGGGTTGATGCTGTAAATATTACCACAGGGACCAAAAGTGTAAGTTTGGTATAATAATGGTTCAAGACTCGTTTAGGCTAGTTAACGGTTGATTCAAGACACGAAAATTACGCCGTTGCGTTCAAAATGATTTTTCCATAAAAAATGAGTATTTACACGACTAATAATTTATAACTGTTTTATAAAATTTAGTTAAAATATTTGTTATTTAGTTGGTAGTCATCGGGCATCATGAGTAAGCGTTGTCCGTAAAATAAAACTTTAACTTAAATGCTCTTGTTTTCAACAAACGTTTATGAATAAAACGTAAAATAATTTATTAAATATTATTATTAATTAAATTGTGATAATTAAATATAATTTAATTATTTTCGTATCGGTACGCGTTGTGTGCGGGTTTTCCCAATTTGCGAGATATCTCCTCGTTTGTAAGTCAAATGAGTTTGAAAAATAATTTTTTTGTAAATAAGAGAGTAATACTAAATACGATTTATTATTTAAATACGTTTCGAAAAATTACTGGTTACGCAGTGATCGTTTTTATGACGATAAAAGGTTAAAAAGTCAAGTCGGACCCAAAAAGTCAAAGGGTAAAATAGTAATTTAAAGTTCCAAAAGTTGTCACGGTACCTACCCCTTAAAGGAATCCCGTCCCAGGATTCAATTTGTGTTAACCGATTGAGTGACCAAGAAAAGATTTAAGATTTAATAAACAATTTTTAAACATGACGTTGATATCTTCATTCAGCAAAATTTGATGTTTCGACACTTTTTAATATACATAAATTTTATATAATTTATATATATGCTAGGCTGACACATTTTTATGTATTTTCTCAAATGTGTCTTTATATCGCATATATAGTTGATGTTTTAGGCATACGTATCATTTTTCAAGTTTATAACTAAGATAACTTACAATGTTACATGTGTGAGTAATACTTTTTGTTCAAAAATGAATTTGGAGGATCGAGATCCTTGTAGTGAAACTACATTTTGTTTATAAGTGAAACAACTTGTTAGAGGAAACAACAATTTTAAACTCGAGCTTTCTTGCTCTTCCTAATTTTGTTGGCAATAGTGCCCCTTAGAATATATGATTTGATTAACTTATATTTTAGTTTTTATTTTTAATAGAGCATCTTCGAAAATGATCCTATGTATTGAGTTTATCTAATTATGAAGTACTGATTTTTTTGAGATTATATAGTACTGTAATCTTTGTGCATATATCAATTGTATCTGGATTCTGTTCAAAGTAATACGAGTATGTTAAACCGTAAGAAGTAATCTGTATGTGCATATGTATATTAAATAGTTATTTTTTAATTAGAATTATTTGTTTTCTATCCAGAAGAATCGACACCATCCTTAAAACTTGATCAAGAAAGCTCATATAAGAAGCAAGCAGCAGAAGTATACTTTTTCCTCGGAGGGTTAATCTTGTTACTCGTTTTGCTTATTGTTATTATTTCCTTGCGGAAATTTATCAGACTTGCAAGGCTAGGAAAGAGTGTAAAGCGCGAAGACAGTTGTAAAGGTTGTCTGCTTTATATTGTGTTATGTTTAATTAATCTATGGTTTGTGGTGTTTAAGGTTAATCTTGTGATGACAACTACATATTAGGTGATTAAAGCTTTCTTGTAAATTGCAGCTGCAAAAGAATATTTTAGCGGAAAACTTCAGACACTAAGCTATTTTAGCTTTCGAACATTAAAGGAAGCATCAAAGAACTTCCATGAGTGTAATCTTCTAGGGAAAGGTGGATTTGGCCCCGTCTATATGGTATGCTAAGTTGCACGGGGACGGAAACGGGGACGGGGACAGAACGGGTACGGGTACCGGGAAACGGCAACTTCATAAAATTCAAGAAACGGG
>BQNB010156045.1:0-15315 GCA_026074375.1 Tanacetum coccineum | reverse complement strand
AAGGCTAGTTCCAAAGGGATTTCTGATTTATTTGCATGATAACTAACCGGATCCTTAGGGAATCCATTCACAGGACATGTTTGTGTTATTTCAGGTTGTACAGATTGTCCTATGGTATTTGGATTCAGGGTGCTCTAGACATATGACCGGTGATCGTTCTAAGCTGATAAATTATGTATCTCACGGCTAGTAGACCTGATATAGTTTTTGCTGTTTGTATGTGTGCTCGTTATCAGGCTAAGCCTACTGAAATGCATCTTCATGCTATTAAAAGGATCTTTCGTTACCTGAAATGAACCCTCAACATGGGTTTATGGTATCCGAAAGACTCCGGTTTTACGCTAACAGCTTTTGCAGATGCTGACTATGCAGGGTCTCAAGATACAAGGAGAAGTACTTCCGGTTTTGCTCAATTTCTCGGAGGCAGACTTGTTAGTTGGTCTTCGAAAAAGCAAAAGAGTACTGCTATCTCCACCACTGAAGCTGAATACATAGCTTTGTCAGGATATTGTGCTCAAATCCTTTGGATGCGTTCGCAGCTTTCTGATTATGGATTTGTATTCAATGTTATTCCCATGTATTGTGATAATCAAAGTGTCATCGCGTTATGCTGCAACAGTGTTCAATACTCCAGATCAAAGCACATTGACAAGTTAAAATTTAATTCTTTTCTTACTATATATATAATAAATAATAAAATATATAATAGTAGAAAAAAAACCAAAAGTTATTTTCGGATATAAATTGGCTTTGGTTTAGTCAAACTTATTTATGGTAGTAAGTTATTGCCAAAAGGTAAAAAATCAAAAGAGTCGAATTTACAGGCGAAACTGAGTTCAAACGTACTTTTGACGAACTGGACACTGAGTATGAACATAACTTCCTTTAGATGCGTTCGTAGCTTTCTGATTATGGATTTGTATTCAATGATATTCCCATGTATTATGATAATCAAAGTGCCATCGCGTTATGCTGCAACAGTGTTCAATACTCCAGATCAAAGCACATTGATATCCGACACCATTTCATCAAAGAGCAGGTTGAAAGGCGTATTGTTGAGTTATATTTTGTAGAAACCAAGTACCAACTGGCAGACATCTTTACGAAAGCCTTACCAAGGGAACGCTTTGAAACTCTATTCCCACTCCTTGGTGTGCAACAAATGTCTCCAAAAACTCTGATGATTCTACAAAATAACGAGTAACAAAGTCTTTTTGTTTGTATAATTTTTTTTGTTTTAGTAGATATTAGACCTCCAAAAAAAATGTTAGTTTTAGTTTAGTTATGGCTTATAGTTACTTCAGACTGTAACTCGGACTGAACCCATAGGAAAGTTTGTCGCCAAAAAGAACCAGGACTAAAACATTTTTTATCCAACTTGTTTGGTGCGACCATTTAGAACCCGGCCATGTTTCTCGTATATACATTGTTTTTTACTAGACATGACACGAGTCATTGTTTGCGGGGGAGAATCAGTTTCTGCTAACAGTTTTTGCAGGTTTTCAAGGACAACCTGTTGCTGATTCTATTGCTGACAAGATTGAAACGACAACAACATATGGTAAATTTAAAAGGTCTTGTTTCAGTAATCACTTGATAAATGTGCTCAATTCACTCACCTCCGCGATTGAGGGGGAGTTTGCTTCTTTTTAAGTCCATTCTTGATCAAAACCATTCATCTCTTTCATAATTTTGATCGGGGGAGAAAATGTGACTTAAATTAAAACTGATAACTATATGATTCAATTGATTCTAAGTCCTATCCATGCATGTGCTAAACAAGTTTTCGATTATCGATGCACATGTGTAGGGGGAGTAAAAGCTGATATTATATTCAAAATGTCAAGATATTAATTGTTTTGTGTTCTACACAACTATCTTGATATCACACACAGAATCTTTTTGTTTCATGTTCAGGTTGCAGAATGCGGAATGATGTTGTACTATAACACCAGGGTATTCGTATGAATGCTCATGCCTGGTCTTCGGACTGCGCCCACTAGTGAAGTGGATTTCCTTACAAGTACTTGTACAAGTTTGGATTTCCCGAGGCACTTCATATCTTTCGAGATATTTTTCAAAACATCATCAGTTCATTCTGATTTAAACTTTCGTTGTGTTCCAAATAATTTTCTTATGCACATCGAATGTTTTTCTAATCATTTTTGCCACAGGCCTTCTACGGTACTTAATTGTATTAAGAAGTAAAACGCTGAACTGGAATTATACGGACTAAGTCGCAGATAAGTTTAACTACTTTATCACTGGACAGACTCACTCTTTACTATTCTAGTAGTAGAAATACTATTAGTGTGTAAGTCTACGGACATCTAGTATTGAGAACGGCGAACATTAGGGAATCTGATACTTCGGTATTAGAGGAACTAGCTTGTCACGTGCCGGAAAACCTGTCAAGAAAGTTCTTATAATGAATTTATCTGTTCACAGGTGCAGTATTTATACTGTAATCATCGGTCCTCACGGATTGGAGGTTATTATTAACCGACCAGATTGAGTATCGTCTATACTCGGTCCCTTCAAAATATAAAACCCTTAGTGTGTTCGAAAAATATTTTTATCTAGAACACATTGAGTGGATTTTCATAAAATCATTTTTGTTGGTGACTATTTTGAAACAAAACATGGCGATTCCAATTCCATTCGATGAAGACACATGCTCATACTCTACTACCTGACGAATTCTATCCAAAGAAATCAAGAAAGCCAAATACTTAAAGCCTCTGCAACTCTGAATTATATATCTTCTTCAAATGTTTATGTTATGATGATTAGTAGAAGAATATTCAAGACAGCTTTCAAGATTTCAGCAGGTATGAGCATGTCATTCCAAAGTTCAGAAAAAGGCAAGAAGTAAAGATCACAAGATAGCAGATTACGAAAATAATGCAGCAATCATATATTCTTTCTTATTTTCGGATCTGTTGAAGCACAAGTGAAGCACATCAAGTGAATACCCCACAACGACTACAAGATAAAGAAACATCGGCAGTGTATGTAAGTTAATTCATATATTCAAGATTTCACTGCTTGTTCGAGCGACCTGTTTTGAAGATTCTCATGACCTCATCTTGGGGGAGATTGTTAGAGATACGAAATTCCGTCTAACAATGAAGTTTCGGTCACTCGAAGATGTACGAAAAAGTGTATACGTTAAATAGCTAGTTTGTACATGTTTTTAGTTGTAAATGGGCATGTAATGTAAAAGCCCGAAATGGCCCATCATAAGGCCTTACATGGCCGGCCATTTAGTGTAGAGAAGCTAGGGTTTGGAGGCTATAAATAGATCCCTCCTCTTCCTAGTTTCATTATCCCTCACAAGCTACAAACCTACAACAATTCTTTCTTTTATACATCTTGTTCTTTAATATATATATCTTGTTTAATGAATGATCTAAAGACCAACACTTTCTCCTCTTTGTTATAGACTTGAGCTGATCTTCCAAATGTTTGACCTTTTTCCCCAACTTAGTAAGAGCCTTACCATAAACCTGCTTAGTCTGTTTGAGATCTTGCTCCAAGCTGGTTACTTTTTCAGATAGTTTGGTACACAATTCTGTTAATTCATTAAGTTTTTGCTGCCCTCGTCACTTCCAGGTGTGTAACCTCATAAGAGAGATGAATCATGGGGCATGGAAGATGTTGTTTATGGAATTGTTGGTTCAGTTAAAGGTGGGGATGTAGGAGTAGTGATTGGTTCATGTGTAGGTACTTGTGAAGGTTGTTCTTGTGATGTCATTGGGTGAGATGTAGTGGGTTGTGAAGTAGTTGGAGAAACAATGGGTGTGTGTTGGGACTCAACAGTGAGTGTTGGTCCTTCACCCTGACCAGGTTGGTCATGAATCAGCATAGTATCAAAGAGTTAGTCACCAAACAGTGTAAACGGTAACCCAACAGTACTAAGTTAACACTAGCAGTATTAACTTTGGTCTAGCAGTACTAATATTTTTGCCCATCATTTGCCTAGCAGTATTAACCTTTTCTCCAATAGTCATGCAACAACATGCCTCTATTCATCACAAGCACACTAGAAAAGACTAGATAGACATGTGAGAATTCATGAGGATCCATATTTATGCATAACCCATGAATAGAAGTCAAAAACTGTTTGACCCATTTCTTTCCAAAGTTACCCTCAAGTCACCCCATATAGTTTTTGGCAAACTACCAGCCATCAACGGATTTGATAATTCTTTACCAGTTGCCGTTTGCCCTAGAATAGCCAATTCTTTCTTGTCTGTTAGACATGGTGAATTGATGACCATTTGTTGTATGGTATACAACCAACACTGAAAGGACATTCATGCTATCATCAATATCCTCCCCTCAACTCTAACATTTTATCAAATCAGCATATCCTTTATTAATCAAATAACCTTTAAGCTCTAAACTTGCAAAATGTTAGTTCCAAACACAGAGAAATACAATCCAAAACATCTTGCATGATACTCATAAGAGAATTAATTTCTCTTTGGGACCCAAGCCATTACTGATTTGATTCTGCCTGTTGGATCAACATAGTCAAATTGTTTACAAATGTATGATCCACTGTTTTTGGAGACATGATCTAGTATCTTAATTTTAGGTCTCCAAACCCAGCATGCTGTAGACTTAACAGCATTAATCCCTTGTTCCCCAACAATACTTTTCACTCCTTTTACTCTAGCAGTATTAACAGAATTTACTTTATTATTCATATTTTTGTTTTTAAGAACTGTTTGTTGGTAAAAAGGTCTCCTAGATGGTGAATGTGACTTCTGAAAAACATTTGGTCTAGATTTTGCAACATTCACAAAGGTAACCCGTGGTATGGTAGAAAGGCTCAGTTATCCCAACCTGCTTTGTATGATGGCCATAGACTTTTACAACCCGGCCATGCTCGTGTAACTGTGCATGAAGTGACGAGACCGTTGCTTAGACTGAATCAGTCCGCATAAAATGTCTCAAAAACCAGGGCATGTTAAACTCATTGACTATGCTAAGTTGAATGCCCTGTATGACCAGTTTGTTCCTCAAAAGGAACTGTCCCGAGAACAGGCTTATTGGCTTTCTGCCACTGATATTGCTAGTCTACCTAGTGATCCTCCTAAACCTGTGACTCCTTTTGTTCGTACTAGTCCAACAAAGAGTCAAGTACAAGATCAGTTATGGTACTTAAAAGCAGAATTTTCCCAATTCGATGAAATCATTAAAGAGAGAACCACACCACGCATAAACTATCTTCAAGGTTCATATGAGTTTTGTTATCTTAAAAAATGTTTTGATGAAGCTATTATACCATTTTATAACAACATCAAACAAGGTTTTCAAAACTTACATAACAACCTCTGTAAGAAGTAACTGAGTTCAAACGTACTTTTGACGAAACTGGACACAGAGTAGAACATAAACATTCTTGAGAAAAAGAACTTTCAATAGAGAAGAAAAAACTTGATGATTCTTATATGCTTAATTTCTGATAGTATTGCTAAACATATATGCTCTATTGTGCTTGCTTCTGTTAATGTTGTGCCCCATATTTCTGATTGCATGTGTGCTAAACTCAGATCTAGTTGCGATAGGGAACACAATAGGGTTCTTGAACTTAAAGCTGAGATTTCAAAACATAAACGGCTAATTACTGAATCTGAAAAACATTTTGCCTTTCTCGAACAGAATTATGTTAGCTTACAACTTAAATTTCAGAATTATAAACAGTGCAGTGACACGTCAAGTGCATCAAATGCCATTTTTGAAATAAATAAGTTAAGAGATCAGCTTCAAGGGAAAGATGCCACGATCAGGAATTTAGATATCTCAGATCAACATCAGAAGGGGTGTTGAATGTAGGTTCCACTAAAGGTAGTTGTGACCAACAGGCCTTAGACACTGACAGAATTCAGTTGAAAGATACGATTACCTCCCTTAGGATTCATCTAGATGGCCTTAAGGCAGAGAATGTGAATCTAAAATGACGTTATGAAGAACTGTCGAAATCTAATGCTTACTCACGTTCTACATTCACCACAAAGATTAATGCCTTAACTGTTGAGAATGCCAAACTAAAAACTGAGCTGAGTGGCAAAAAGTGTAGTGGATCTATAGCCTCTGAGAAACCCATAGTACTTGCTTCAGGGATGTATACCAACAGTTCAAAGTACGTTCCACCTCCAAAAAGAGCCAACTGGGTAAAACCAACCCCGTTGCCTAAGAAAAAGCAAGTTACTTTTCAAGAACCCCCCAGGACTTCAAATAGACCCACACAGAAACCACCAGTGCAACAAAACAAGAAGCCTAATGTTCCTGTGAATCTGTCTACAAGAACCAAACCTGCCACTGAATCTCGCAAACCTATGCCAAAGAGCCACACTCGGAACCATCGTATCTTGCCCAGTAAAAGTGTGAACGCGAGGAGAGCAGCAGATCACAATAGGAAGTTGAATGTTGTTGATCATAATCAGTTTGTGATTCGTTCTTTGAAGTCTGTGAATACCAAAACCCCCCAGGCCAAACATAGTGTGAATCATACTAAGAAGGTTTGGAAAGCAACCAGAAATCATAATGTGAACACTACTAAGACAGCTTGGAGACCAACTGGAAAGGTTGTTGGTAGTGTTAAGCCTCAGTGGAAACCCACTGGACGACATTTCGCGTTGTATGATAACTGTCCTTTAACTAGGATAATGGAACCCATTGTTGAGCCTTTAGAACTTACCCCGAGCGTTAGTTCTAGTTCCAAAGTTACTATGATCTCTAGGTTCCCTGATTGCAAACTTAGGGATCGAAAGGCTGGTTCCAAGGGAATATCTAGTATTTTTGAATGCTAAAGTATTGTATCCTTTGTATATTTGTGTATATTTGAAAAAAAAATCAAAAACAATAAAATAATAGAAAACTAAAAAAATCAAAAAAAATTAGATAAATGGCTTGCAGTTATTTCAGACTGTAACCCGGACTTAACCTAGAGACTTAATGTACGTTTCAGTGCATTATTTCTTCCACAGACAAGAAGTTGTCTAAGACCCGAACAATTTTCTCATAAACAATATGTTTTATCAAACATGTTCAGAGTCACCATTCAGACATTGACCAAAACCCTTTCTATTATACCCGGGTCATTGTTTGAGGGGGAGAATCAGGTATACTAACAGTTTTGCAGGTTTGTTGGACGCACTGTTGCTGATTCTATTACAGAAAGATTGAAATGAGCCACAACCTACGTCTTCAGACGGTTTGATTTATCACTCCTGTCTCGGTATATTACTAAGGTCTTGTTTCAATAATCACTTGATATATGTGCTTAATTAACTCACCTCAAACATTGAGGGGGAGCTCGATACATCTTAAGTCCATTATAGATCAAAACCATACAAAAGTTGCATACTTTTGATCGGGGGAGAAAATGTGACTTAAAATATGAACTGATAACTAATGATTCGATTGATTCAAAATGCTAGGTCCTATCCTTGCATGTGCAAAACATCTTTCGAATAATCGATGCACATGTATAGGGGGAGTGTAAAACGGTGTTATCAATATTACTCAACAATGTCAAGATACCAAGCTTTTGTATTTCACACCTCCAAAAGTATCTTGATTAATTCTTAAGATTCTTTTATTTCATGTTGGGAAGTGATCTGAAGGGTTTGCGAAAGGAATGAATGTCTTGTACCACCAGGGTATTCGTTTCTAGAATACTCATATACTTATCTTTCGGAAGTATCCACTTAGTGAGAATGATAGTACTTACAAATACTTGTATGAGTTTGTAGTGCCATGCGGCACTTCATATCTTTCGAGGATAGCTTTCAAAAATCATCAGCTCAGACAACCCCCACGCATTCTGATTTAATTTTCGTTGTGTCCCTATATAAAAATTTTAACAAGCCCACAGCGAATGTTTTTCATCATGTTTTTGCCAAAAGGTTCTTCTAACGGTACTTATTGTATTAAGAATGTCACACGCCTGAACATAGGGAATTATATGTGTTATAGTCAGCATGATAGTAACTTGCTACTGACTCACTCTTTTACCATTCCATTACGGTCATTGGTTTAGAGTCAGCAAGCATAGATTTCTGATACTTCGGTATTGACAATCATCCGAGACAGAGAATGAGAGTATGGGTGAGAGGAGAGAGATGGAAGACTAGTAAGAGAGGTCTTAATGGCTTTGAGCTGGGTATACCTGTCATGAAAAAGGTTTCTTTATTGGAATCTATTGTTCACAGGTGCTATATTCGTTATTGTATGGTTATCGACTCACATTGTTTTCTAAAAACAAAGTGTGGTACTATTCCAGTGCTAAACGGAGAATGGTTATGAGTTATCTAATCCTGTTCATAGTTGTTAGTTTTCTATAAAACTTTAAGGTGACAGTGCACATTGTTATCTGCAAAATCGCATGACTAGTCCAATAGCACACGGGCTTATGGTAAAGACATATCGAATCCTGTTGATTGCTGATAGTTTGCTAAAAACTTATTGTTTCATACTCAAAGTTTTGAAGACATCAAGAAAGCTAAGTTCATGAAGCTTTGCGCAACCTTCTGAAATCAAAGTTTTTTTTCTTCAAATGCTAAAGGTCAAAAATAATTAGTAGAAGGAAAGAGTACTAAGCTTTAATGTTTTACAGCAAGTGTATGACCATGTCAGAACCAAAGATCAGCGAATGGCGGAATTCAAAGTTAAAAGATCACAAAATTATCAATTAAATCAAAGATCAAGATTTTTCGAACGTTAAAGATTGGGATTATATCTGAATCACAGAATTGTTTAATCTAGTGATGATCCCGCAACGCACAAGAGCTATTATGCTATGAATCAAATATGTACGCTAAGATGACCTCAAAAGAAGACCTCACTTAGGGGGGAGGATTGTTAGAAACATAATTTCACAGTCTAACATGAGAGCATCGTGGTTCTTGAAGTAAACTAGCATTATAGTCATTAGTTTAATTAATTAATTAATGTTTATTGAATGTAAATGGGAGTGGTATGTTATGGCTAAAAAAAGCCTGCAATAGCCAAACGATAAGGCCATTGGCCAAATCCCAATTTGTGTTATAAATACACTTTGTTTCTTATCATTATTAGGTTAGCTCGTAAATATTATTGTTTGGTTTCTAGGCCCAAATGTTTTTTTTTCTGGCAATCTTCATATTAGTCTTTATTTTCCTGCATCTTGATTCTACACATCATTGTTAAGGTTTGTATGAATGATCATGGAACCTACAAATACTCAACTCATCAATCATCAACACCTCTTTCAGTAACTTACCCATCCAATGATTTTCAGTCATCAATTCATAAACAAATTTATTCTCTTTCATTCAATCCATCCCTCATTTAGAATATCTCCCAAAATAACCAACAATCTGAATTTTCTAACCAAAGACTCTGGGTTTTCTTAATTATTCCACAGTGTTCCAGAAAGGTTGAAGATCTATTGTTGCCATCAATCACATGATGTTGTTTTTGACTGCTGTAGTCACCTCCTGTTATTCCCTTCTACAATAATCAGCTGAGATATTGTCTAACCCTAGGCAACAAGCTACCATCATAATGGAAGATGTGACAATTACATCCAAATTCTGGCGGAGACAAACTTCTTTTGTTGCGTGGTACTTCATGGACTTAAACTCTAAGAGCAAGTTAGAGCAAATTCTAGATCATCAAAGGACGGTTATATTTGCTACACTGCAAAGGGGAAGGTCCCACATGTCCAGATAGTGCCACCAACCAAAGAGATTAAAGGGTGATTCGGGTTTAAGGTGAAAGTGTTCGATTTGGTCAAGCTCAAGCACATGGTCAAATATCTAATTTAGGCAGGATCTGCTTTTTTGGACGATATATTATTCATGAAGGTCATGGCTACACAGACTGGCATTAATCACAATGTCTTTCAAGTGATTGATTTTTTTTTGGATGCATTTTGATCATATTGTAACGACCTCTACTCTGCCAAAGTGCTCTCATGGAGAATTTATCTCATTTGGTTCAGATGCTCTTGCTGAGGTACTCAATCATGATAATATGATTATTAATGTGGTAAATGTTTGATCATTCAGGAGACTGAATTAACCAGTGATATGCAATATCATTCCTTTAATTCTCAGTTTGTGATTGAATCACAACAAGCAATGTTTAGAAGTCTAACTCCTCTGCACAACACGAGGATTGATATTATCTGTGATTGAACAGCTAAAACCCTTTAGCTAATTTGTATTTAACTAATATCTGGAAATTAAGTGTCGTCAATGATACCTTAATGCTGAGCTGTAAGATATGTGGAACATAGTTTAATGTTTTGAAAGAAGGAAAATAAATGTTGATTTTAGGAGTAAGGATAACGTTCAGAACACATGTGCAGTCTGTAGGAGATTGTTTCTTAAACAAACTCTTTCAGAACTTAAAAGAAGGAATCTTTATTACTCAAACTGTTACTCTTCTAAAAATGATATGTTAAGACAAGAAGAATCTAGGAACTTTGATAGAGGAAATAGCTCTAGAAAAGCAGATCAAAATCTAGATAATATTGTTTTTAAAAAGAGACCAATTGCACAAACTATTCACATGTTGATCGCAAACTCAGTTTTTCTATGATAATACCACTAAACATGCTCTTGTTTTCCATAATCCCTTCATCTGTAGGAAAGCTGAGCAGTCAAAAACCAAAACTTATAGGTTGGTGTATTATTGTTTCAAAAACTAATCTATTATGATTCCTCACTCTGAAGAGAACTTAGGCAATTGCTGTAGAGAGGTCAGTTCCAAAATGCTTTTAATATATAAGGCTTTTATGATGTTAGAAAAGGAAAAGCAAGTTGATACCACACCGATAGATTATGCTGCTCTTAACCAACTTTATTAATGATTTTTTCAACACGATTGTTCTTACAAAATGAATTTATCTGTTGAACAAGCCTTTGGTATCAGAATTCTTGGAATTTTCAAGGAAAACACACTTTCTATTAGACCCACCAATGTTGAGGTTCCAAAAGAACTTCCTAAAGTCAGCATGGTTAACACGAGTTTGAAGAAACTCTTAACACCATCTTGCTAGACTTTGATGTTGTTGGCAAAGAAAGGACCACCCACAAACTATCTCTGAGGGTTCGTTGGGGTTTCGAACATACAAAAGTGTTTTAAGGATGGAAATTATTCCATTGTACAAGCTCTAAAGGACTTATTTAGTACATTCAACCAACATTTGGTGATGACTTTCTGAAGCCCAATATGTCTTCTATCAATTGGTACAGGACTGTAGAAAAACATTCGTATTGAGTCAAAAAACATGTGAAGTTTAGATGAATCAAGTTTTTTGACGTAAATGAAACTACTCTTTGAACTAGTGGATGAGCAAAGATATTGTGAATTACTTGTAATCCTTCCGTGGAGTTTTGATGCTGTTTTGTGAATTTTTGGGAGTGATGTGCAATGATGTCAAAAGTGTCTCTCAAACTTGAGGGACTGAGCTTCATTCGGATTTTGTTTTAAAAGGGAAACTTACGATAAATGTTCAAAGTTGTACACTTCGTGAAAAACATTGCATCTCTTTAGAAGTTGACAACTAACTTAAACAGGAATTTTTCAAAGATAAATTCTGTTTAAATCAAAGTGTTCCAAGTTTTGATCAGGTCCCATGAGAAAGAATGGGGATTCAGAAGTATAAAGAAGAATTATATCTCTAAGTGGAATATAGATAAGGATAAGTTCATACAGGACTTAAAGAGATTGAAACCATAAATTATTGAATTTGTTCATAGGGTTGACAAAGCTTATTGCTGAGAATAAAGCTTTTGAAACAGACCTATTAGAATTTCTTTATGACTCGTTTTTTTTTTAACTAGCCGTATTCGTCAAAAAAACTATTGCTGATTTTATTTTTCACTGTACAATATAAAGTATCGGAAATTTCTGATTTTTTAAAATGCTTGGTCTTCGAAAAATTAGGCTTTGGCAATAACAGCACGGACAGGATGAAATTTAGGAAACTTATAAGGAAATTCCGGAGTTAAACATAATGTTTCACTCCACCTAGTGATCAGAGTTGCATCTAAGTAATGTGGAAACCAATAATAACCCCTAAATTGTGAATAAAAGGAAAAGCTCACCTCTGCTTCTATTAGCATCTCAAGAAGAAGGCGCAGTTCTTAGGGATCTTAGCGATCATAGTTAAAGACTTAATTATCCCGTAGATCTTCTCTTTTAATTGACTGTTAAGTATACTAAACTTAATTCTGGATATGCTTTCTTAAAATCAGTTGTAAAACCTGTCCTTAGTATCAACAGTTCTGGACGAACAATCAGTGGCTGTGATCCCGATGAACAAAGTCAAAAAGATTTAAAATTCACTAAGCCCGTCACAATCCTCAAGAAAAACAAAAACAAACCAAATACCTCAATTACCTAAGCTTTCTTACAACCTATGTAGTCTTCTACAGGGTAAAACAGTTCTACTAGTGCTTTAGCGGATCACTGCCTTCAGGCAATACAAAGAAAGATGATTCAGCAAAAACACCAAGTAGGTAGTCTCTGATGATATAAAGGAGGAAGCCCACACCTAGGAAAGTTAAATCTAGTTTGAAAAGTAAAGATTGTGTTGTTGCTCCTAAAGGAAATTGCTCTATTGCAAGCATTCAAGCTTAATGCGAATTATGACTTTAAATCTGTTAAGTGTAATGGTTGCTATGCTTTTGTTAATCATGATTTTGTTTTGCTGAGTTCTTGATCTTTTATCAATAGAAGCTGAATGATCGTGCTAAAAATCTTCGATCTGTTAGAATATTCAAAGAGAAAAGTTTGGATAAACCAACAGGAAAGGTTTTACCAATATTAGATAATATCTAGAGACCTACTTTGGTCGGACCTTAGAGAAATCATCTTGCCCTTTAACTTAGGATTACCACAACATACTGAAAGTGCCTTTAGGAAAATCCCCCCCCCCCCCCCCTCCCATCTGCTATAGATAAAATAAATCACATAAAACCATGTAATCACATTGGTTTACTCTAGGAAGTTAGGTAGTCTATTAAAACATGTGTTCCTGTTAACAATTATAAGTTATTAAATCTGTAATGCTACAATTCGGGAACTCCTAGTCAATCATGGGGATCATTAGTTTCCATTGTTCCATCTTCCTCTCTTGATCCATCTTCCTCTCTTGATGCATGCAGGTCGTCCAAATTGTCCTCTGGTATTTGGACTCCGGCTGCTCCAAGCATATGACCGGAGATCGCTCTCAGCTCACCAACTTTGTCAGCAAATTCTTGGGTACTGTCAAATTCGAAAATGATCATGTAGCAAAGATTATGGGTTATAGAGACTATCAAATTAGGAATATTACAATTTTAAGGGTTTATTACATTGAAGGACTTGGGCATAATCTATTCTCTGTGGGACAATTTTGTGACTCCAACCTCGAAGTTGTTTTTCGTCAACACACCTGCTACATTCTCAATCTAGAAGGTGTTGATTTATTAACTGGATCTCGAGGGGACAATCTTTATACACTCTCTCTTGGGGATATGATGGCGTCCTCTCCTATCTGCCTCTTGTCAAAGGCCTCTAAAACCAAGTCTTGGTTATGGCATCGTCGTCTCTCTCATTTAAACTTCAGAGCTATTAATCATCTTGCCAGACATGGTCTTGTTCGAGGTCTCCCTAAGCTCAAGTTTGAAAAGGACCATTTGTGTTCTGCATGTGCATTAGGCAAGAGCACAAAGAAACCCCACAAACCTAAATCTGAGGACACCAATCAAGAAAAACTCTATCTGTTGCACATGGATCTGTGTGGACCAATGCGTGTCGCGAGTGTCAATGGAAAGAAGTACATCCTTGTTATTGTCGACGATTACTCTCGATTTACATGGGTAAAATGCTTGCGATCAAAAGATGAAGCTCCAGCTTTTATTATCAATTTTTTGAAGATGATCCAAGTACGACTTAAGGAAACCGTCCGACGCATCAGAACAGATAATGGAACTGAGTTTGTTAATCAGACATTGCGTGAATATTATGAGAAGGTTGGCATCTCTCATGAAACATCTGTTGCCCGCTCTCCACAGCAAAACGGTGTTGTTGAAAGACGAAATCGTACGCTAATTGAAGCAGCCCGCACTATGTTAATTTATGCAAAAGCTCCTTTATTTCTATGGGCCGAAGCGGTTGCTACAACCTGTTATACCCAAAATCGTTCCATGATACGCCTTCTACATGGTAAAACACCATACGAGCTTCTCCACAACAAACCTCCCGACCTATCATATCTTCATGTGTTTGGTGCACTCTGCTACCCAACGAATGATAGTGAGAACTTGGGCAAGTTACAACTAAAGGCCGACATAGGTATCTTCATTGGCTTTGCACCCACAAAGAAAGTATTCTGGATTTACAACAAATGTACCAGACGAATAATTGAAACTATTCACGTTGACTTTGATGGATTCTGAACACAGCAGTTCAGGACCCGCATTTCATGAAATGACTCTTACAACAATCAGTTCAGGACTCGTGCCAAACCCTCCTCCTTCAACACCATTTGTACCACCTTCGAGACTGACTGGGATATGTTGTTTCAACCGTTGTTCGATGAATTACTCAATCCCCCACTCAATGTTGATCACCTAGCCCCTAAAGTCTTGCCCCAATTGATGAAGTAGCAGCTCCTGTACCCGCTGTATCAACCGGTTCACTTTCCTCAACTATAGTTGAACAAGATGCACCATCACCAAGTAACTCTCAAACAACACCCGATACCCAACCTCCTATAATTCCTAACGCTGTTGAAGAAGACAATTATGATATTGAAGTTGCACATATGGGTAATGATCCATACTTTGGTATTCCAATTCTAGAAGTTCCTTCTGATCAATCTTCATCGTCAGATTCTATTCATATAAATGTGCCTCCTGATCACCAAATTTCTGAACACAATAACAAATGGACTAAGGATCATCCACTTGAAAATATAATCGGTGAACTCGCTAGACCAGTTTCCACAAGGCTGAAATTACATGATCAAGCTCTTTTCTGTTACTATGATGCTTTCCTCACTGCTGTTGAACCTAAGACGTATAAAGATGCTTTGACTCAAGCTTGCTGGATTGAAGCAATGCAAGAAGAACTCAATGAGTTCGAACGTCTTGAAGTAAACCGCCGTGTAATAGAATAATCAAACCGCTGCTTGGTAACTCGCCGTTTAGCAACTCGCCGTTTAGCAACTCGCCGTTTAGCAAAGAACAAATACTTAAATAAGCAACCCTCCACGATGAACACAAGGTCGAATTTGACAAAATCACTCAAATAAGCTTTTTT
>BQNB010156044.1:0-10000 GCA_026074375.1 Tanacetum coccineum | reverse complement strand
ACATGCCTTCCACCTTCTTTTTGGTCCTTCTCTTCTTCACCGCCATTACCAACGCCCAACCACCACTAACAGCACCATCACCACCACTAACACCACCATTAACAACACCATCACCACCACTAGCAGTAGCAACCCCACCACCACCAGCAACGCCACCTCCACCACCCCCGGTCTCAGACAGCTGCAACGGCATTTTCCTCAGCTACACCTACACCTCCGGAGCCAAAATCGCACCCGACACCACACCCAACACATCCAAACAACCATACAAGTTCAAATCATCTTTATTAGTTCTCAACAACGCTGCAGAAGACCTTAAGTCATGGCGGGTGTTTGTTGGTTTTCAGCATAATGAGTATTTAGTCTCTGCTTCAAATGCTGTCATTGCTGATGGCTCAGCTACGCTTCCTGGTCCGGTTGGGAACGGGACGGTTTTTGCAGGGTTTCCTAATGCCGATTTGAAGACTGCTATTGAGACTGCTGGTGACTTTAATCAAATGGCGGTCAGGGTTCAGTTTGTTGGGACGCAGTTTGGTGTCGGCTTGTTGGATGTTCCTATGCCTAGTGAGATTTCGCTTGTTAATGATGGCTTTCTTTGTCCTGCTCCCGAAATGCAAGGTATATGTTAATTCCTTGGTTATATGTGCCGAATTTGGTTACAAGGTGTTACTATATAGTTTTACTGATACACAATTAATTTTATGCCTAAACATGTGCAGCAACATTCTGTTGGTTGCACACAAACCAATAAAACACTAACACACACGTTTAGGCATAAAATCAGTCATACTTTTAGGCCTTTTCTCTATTAGTACTACAGATACACAATTAAGTAAATTGTGAATACTATTAGACAGTATTATGTTAGTTGGCGCAAGCCTAATTGTGGGCAGGATCCAAGCTAATAAGCAGTTTTCAGTTAGTAATTTGGGATCTGCATATTTGAGAAACTAAAATCAAGTCTATACCTTCGTCTCTAACCTATACACGTTAATATAATGGATTTGGCTGAAAATTTCTTACGAGTTATTCCCTTTTTAGGTATTAATACATTCTCTTACACCATACTAAAATCTGAACATTATTCTCTTAACTACTTATCTTTAAGCTGCAAAAGTAGAAAAGTAAGCAACCCCAAACACCCTCTAAGAAAATAAGAGTTGACCTCGCAATAAAAATATGTTATTTGGTCTGTTTTATGGGCTGTTTTTATATTTCAGCAGACATATCACATATGACTTTTGTTGTTATTGACTACAAATTGTTAGAGTTTTGTTGTTCTGTTTAATCAGTTTGAGGTGAGATCTTGTACGTTAGATCCGTAACTTATGATTCAGTTTGGTTCTAGTTACAAAGACTGAATGTCTTTAGTTAACATGATTAGCGAGTTTCCATAAAGATATTTTATGATAAGTAATGAACTACTGTTTTTCAACCTTTGACTAATTCATTTTTCTTTATTAGATACTAGTTGATCCTTAGAGTTTGGATGCACGTTATGTAAGATACTAGAATATTTAAAATTTTATAATCAATTTATTAAAAATAGATATCTTTGAGTCAGATAGTTTACATTGGTTTAAACTAATTCATTCTTTGATAATCAATAAATTTTTATTAAATAAATGCTTTTATTCCAGAGTGATAACAATGCACAGAATGTGTTTGTGTTCAAGTCAAGTTATTTTGTGAAACAAATGAAAAAACTAAAAACCAATGTGTTTTCGGTTTATTGATCTGCCAGGGACTAGAATAATGAACGTTTGCTGTGCCAAAGACCTGAACGCTGTCATAAACACAACCACGGATGACATATATCTTCCACGCCAAAACGGTGACCTCACAATCATGTATGATGTGATCAGAACCTATGAATCCAATTACTGGGCTGGGGTCACTATTGAGAACCACAATGCTCTAGGCCGGCTGGATAACTGGAACTTAACATGGGACTGGATGCGTGATGAGTTCATTGCAGACATAAAAGGTGCTTATCCATACACTCGAGACTCATCTAGTTGTGTGTTTGGCCCACAAGGTGTGTATTACCAAAACCTGGATTTCTCAACAGTTTTGAACTGTGAAAGACGACCAACGTTAATTGATTTACCCCTCGAGATGACCAACAACACCCAGCTCGGAATGATCCCGTTTTGTTGCCGTAATGGTACGATCTTGCCACCAACAATTGACCCAAGCAAGTCAAAGTCAGCATTTCAGATACTAGTCTACAAAATGCCACCAGATATTAATCGATCTGATCTCATTCCACCACAAAACTTCAAGATAAGTGGTCGGTTGAACCCGGATTATACTTGTGGCCCACCAGTACGGGTCAGCCCGAGTGTGTTCCCGGACCCTAGTGGACTACCTGGCTCGACTGCAATAACAAGCTGGCAAGTGGTGTGTAATATAACACAAGCTAAATGGTCAAAACCACGATGTTGTGTGACTTTTTCGGCGTATTATAATGAGTCCATCATACCGTGCCCCACTTGTGCATGTGGTTGTTCTGGTACAAGTCCCACAGTATGTAGTACAACTTCACCAGCGTTATTTCTTCCATCTCAGGCTCTTTTGGTCCCATTTGAGAACCGAACCTCACTTGCTACTGCTTGGGCTAACATCAAACACCGACCCGTACCAAACCCAATGCCCTGTTCGGACCACTGTGGGGTGAGTATAAATTGGCACTTGCTTACTGATTATCGAACTGGGTGGTCTTCTCGACTCACTGTTTTCAACTGGGAAGATGCTCCTTTTCCAGATTGGTTTGTCGCAGTTCAAAATGACAAATTTAACGCCGGGTACGAGAAAGCATATTCATTCAACGGGACGACTCTTGAGGTAGATGGAAGGAATAACACAATTATAATGCAGGGTTTGCCCGGACTGAACTATCTCGTGGGGGAAGTAGATGGACCTAACCCACAAAGTGACCCAAGGGTACCTGGAAAACAACAGTCGGTTATCTCATTCACAAAGAAGAATGTGCCTGGGATGAACATAGTGGGTGGTGACGGGTTTCCAACCAAAGTTTTTTTTAACGGGGAAGAATGTGCACTTCCAGGAATAATCCCCATAAGTGATTCCAACAGTAAGAACTCCAACGTGCTATTTTCTATTCTGGCTATCATCGTCTTGATGTTAATGCACCATTGATTGATTTTTAGACTTATCGTTCTATTCTCTTTTAATTGATAGTATGAATTTTGATGTATAGATGTATTATATGATATGTAATTCCCTACGCTTTATATGAACCGAAGGGTATTTCAGTCCATATATTTAGAACTGCTATGCTATTCTTTTGTTAAGAATATGTGAAATGTGAGCTCAGTCTAATTTTTATCCAAGAATATGCGAAATGTGATTGTCTTCAAGAAGTTCGACTTATTTCTGCATGTTTTGTTTAGAAGATGTAAAATTTATTCCTTCGAATAATTACTAGTTTACTACACTAAAATTACTGAAATTGCATCATCAAAGACAATCAGGAATACTTTGTCTGATAAGCAAAAAACATATCCCATAATCAAATAGTAAAAATAAGCATGACAATCCATGCTACCATAAAATAACATAAAACCTTCAAACATCCGCAGAGACCCAAAGATCTGATTCAAAAAGTAAACCATAAATTTTACAAAGTTTTCATTATCTACCAAAAAAAAACCCTCAAACTCTCCATCATTTAACATGATTAAATAAGCTATCAATAAGCTGAAACTAGACTCAGAGAGTTGAAGCCCAAAGTCTACGTCTTAATTACGCTGGGAGATGATCATCTAAAGAATACAAAGTCTTTTCCGCATACCCAACACCTTGTTGCTGCTTAACCTATGGCAGAAAAAAAAAATACAAACCAATAAGGACAGGCTATAAACTCGTGGTTATGTTATGTTATGTTACATATATATTAAGCACAAAAGTACCACGAACCTGTCTAAGGGATGTGAGAAATTCCTCTTGGCTGTATCCTCCACGAATATTACCTTGTAAACCGGAATGCTGAGGTGTTTTTTGATTTGGATTATTTGAAAGAGTGTAAGATGGAACATACCCTTCACTCTGGAGAGCTGATGTAAACAATATGGAAAAACTTCCCGAACTGTTCCTGACAAGAAAACTATTCCCGGTTGACTCTGTTCTATGATTAGCAATTTTAACAAAAGAGGTGGGCTGTAAAACTGCCGGATTGTTGATCATTCCATTGGGTAAAACGGGCAGTCTTGAGGCATGACTATAGGTTATCGGAATCATAGTTGGACTATTCATGCCTGAAACAGGATGTTGCAAACCCGCAGGCTGCTTCGGCCCCATATTTGTCGGAGTCCCATCAAGGAAGTTTATCTGCTTGCTAATATTACTACTATGCCCATGTGGGTTTTGGACTTGACCATGTGTGTCTGTCTGGTTCTGGAAGCTAAAGCTGCATTGTTGGTCAATCTGGGGCAAAGAAATGGGAGATCTAAAGTTAGCTGACCTGCCAAGAGCCACGGGCTGTAGAGCTGCATGACTTTGAGCAGGAACAATGTGACCGCTGGCTACAAGAGCTTGAAATTCTTGCTCACTAAGTGATGCTATTGACCTGTAGCCAGCACCCGGGTTACCCTTCAACAAGGTGTTACTGGGGTCTGATTCATGTTCTTTATGGATTCTCTTAAGGTATATCCGATATTTCTGCCACAAATTAACGTTGTTAGAGATATCTAATCTAAAAGATGATAAATGGAAAGAAAGAAAACAATGAAAACAAGCAAATTTTACAAAATATAATAATTTTATTTTAAAGCTATAGTCAACACATGATAATCACGCAGATTATGCTACATCTGTAATTGTAGTGCATAGGATAGTACAGATCAAACGGGTCACTGAATGTCCAGAATTTTACATAAAAAATAACGCAAATCTATATATTTTATACATAATAATAGGCCTAGCCTCCTTGTGAAGTAAAGTAAGTCATAAAAGCATATTTTATACTGAGTAGGAAATTTCAGACCTGAAGATGGCTCGCGACCTTTTCTCTTGTTAATCCAGGAATGTTCATCAGTTCCAAAATTTTCTTGGGGACAGCCTCTGCGTATACAAGATCCAAGAACATGGATGACATATTAGTAAATTGTTAATGCCTAATTAGAACAAAATTAGATATCTTATAAGAAGTTCATACTTTTGTATCCAATCTGATGAACGGCTGTAACGAACTTCGAATGAAGATCCTGAGTCCAAACAACACGAAGCTTCTTTAAAGAAGAAGAATCACCTACTTCCTCAAATTCATTATCATCATCATCATCGTCATCGTCGTCTTTCCTTCTCTTTGTCTCATTCTGCCCTTTATTTTCAGAAGATTTGTCAGGAGTTTCAGGCTGTTTCTGCTGATAGACACTACAAGCCAAACTTGTTGACGGCTCAAGATCTTTTGGCAGTTCATTCTTTTTCCGAAGCACATGCTGCCATATGTTACGTAATGCCTCCATGCCCACCGGCTTTATTAAAAAGTCACATGCCCACGGATGACGCCAATTTGTTTAAGTAATTTACCGTTCTAGAGAAATTAGGAGAGTTCCCACGCTTCTAGACGAGTAATCCACCTAAGTATCTGAAAGTAAGACAGAAAACCCGTTAGCTCGCCCCGCCCGGTGTGTAGACAGGGACCAAGCCTTCGGGGTGAAAGTATAAGTACTTTTGTTAAGAGACGAATTGGGGCTTAATATCATAAAGGAGCGAATGGTCCCATGCTTTAATTCAGTATTAAATGTGCAGTGGGACCTGTAGTGATCGTCATCATTTGAGCATTTCATCGGGTATAAACCCTTTACCCAAAACAAGATACCTTTGGCGATTATATTTGCTCGACATAACTTTCGTCATCATTTGAGTATTTCATCGGGTATAAACCCTTTACCTAAAACAAGATACCTTTGGAGAGTAGATATCATAACTATCATCATCATTTGAGTATTTCATCGGGTATATACCCTTTACCCAAAACAAGATATGTTTGGCGAGCAGATTTTTTCGACCTAACTTTCGTCATCATTTGATCATTTTATCGGGTATAAACCCTTTACCCAAAAAAGATACCTTTGGCGAGCAAATTTGCTTGACATAACTACCGTCATCATTTGAGCATTTTTTTTGGGTAAAGGGGAGGATGTCCCCGGTAAAATATATTAATCCCAAAAAATCATTAAGTACACTGGAATGTGGCTGAAGTACCACATTAACCTTAAGCAAAAAGCTTGAACTTCTAACTAGTCGAATGACATGCCAAACGACTAACTCCTACAAATACATACCCAATTACACCAATGGGGAAAAACCACCTAAAAGTACAAGAACAAAACATAGGACACAAAACTAAGAAATAACCGAATCCGAAATCTTCCAATGCCTCAAAAGCGCCAAACCATCACGAGAACTTTTAAAACGACATGACAACAGCTTGAGACGAATAGATGAAGAAATGCAATCAACAAGCTGTTCCTTAGACCTCTTCATCTTCTTAAAAAGCCAGTAATTCCGCTTTTGCCATATAAAATACGCAGTAGCAGCCACAACAAGCTTTGCAATGACACTACGGGACGATCTTCTCCTAGCAAATGGAATAATAGCATTAAGAATAGCATCCATTGAAGGCGAAACCTGCTGTAGACCAGCCCCAACCTTCAAACAACTCCAAACCTGCTTAGAAAACGAACAATCAAAGAAGAGGTGCTCATGAGAATCCGGTTGCAAATCACATAAAGGCTTTGGCCTTCAAGCATAACATTCCTCTAGATTTGCACCCGGTGGCCCTTACTGCCGAATGGACTATGTATAAGTTAACGGATGATTTTATAGGTCTTTACGAACAATATTTTGAGTTTTCTGGAGTTAGGGTGCCGTTTTCCACCCTTCTTTTGGCTGTGCTTGACCACTTCCGTGTGCACATCTCTCAGTTAGTACCTATAGGGTTGACTCGGCTGACCCTGTTCGAGTTATATTGTCGGAGTCTACACATTGTCCCTTCGGTGAACTTGTTCCGTGTATTTTATAAAATCGGCAAACAAGGGGATTGGTTTACCTTTGAGAGGAGGGTTGGTCCGGGATCCGGTGGGAAGATTTTAAACGAGACCTTTTCCGGTTTAAAAGGGTGGAAGAAAAGGTTTTTCTTTCTAGATCGAAGAGCTATTCCTCAGGCTATGGCTTGGAGGCATCACGATTCTGACATACATGATCCTCTTCCTACCGATGGCTTCCGCGCCTCTGATGTTGTGACATTGACCGATCAAAGCATCGATATTAGACCCGTACCTTCCGGATTACTTTTTCACGCCGGGTTGGCCACCACTTGGGAGTTCTCTGGATTTCTTCCAATTTTCAAAGATACCGAGGGGAATGGTAATGACCCATTATTATTTATTTATGGCCCCTTCCCTCTCTTTTTTTTTGTAAAAGGGTATGCTTTTTCTTTTTCCTGAATCATTTTTTTTCTCCCTTTGCAGTTGTCACGATGTCTGAGTATCTCCGATTTCCTTTCTTGGATGGTGCTACTATCGAACAGGGTGATGCCCTTTCTGCTCGAGATGCTATTACCTTACATACCACTGGTCCTTTACCTGTTAACCGATCTCTTCCGGCAAAGACTGCTAGGTTGAAGGAAGTGGAAATTCCTGATCCCAAAATTGTTATTATTAGGGAAAGGAAAGCCCGTGCGGCCGCTAAAAAGCAAGCCGAGAGGAAAAGAGCTGCTGGTGATGAGGGTGGTTCGAAGGGGAAGCCGAAGAGGCGTAAGGTTTCTGCTGTCCGTGCTGAGGAGGAGGCCTCTTCCGCGAGTCCTCTCCGAATTGTTGCACCCAATCCCTCCTTTCTGCTAAAAGATGTTGACGATGCGGGAACTGCTGAGTCTCGAGAAGGCGAACATGTCAGCGTCCCTCCTCACGATTCCGCTAACACCACTCGTGATCATACTGTAGATCACGACGAGAGCTTCGGTGAGTCAAGAGGACACGGAGAGACGGTTGAGACTCATCCTGCCGATGAGACCAAGCTAACTGAGAGTCCCATTCCTGTCAGGAATCTTGAAAAGACGGCTGTCCACGACCTTGTTCCCGTGGTCCGCTCTAACCTAGCTGGTATGTTTGTATATCCTTCGAGATTTCTTTTCTTGCATGTGCCTTTGTGTATTTTCCTAACTTGGTTTTATTTGCTAGGAGATCATGCCGATGCAGCTGAGTCCTCCCGTCCTAGTTCTATTTATGTTCCCCAATGGACCATCCACCGAAGGTCTCGAGTGGACACTCCTGAGAAATGCAGGGAATTGTTGACACATTTGGCACCCCCTGCTGTTAGAGAGGAGATGAATGCTTATGACAATAATACTGCCCTAGAAAAGGCTTGGTTTAGTATAGCCCGAGGGGCCATGGCCCAAACTGATGCTCTCCTTCGATTTGAAGCTCTTTATGATGCCCATCTAGCCCTGAAAGAAAGATGTGAAGATGTGACTAGGCAGCTTGTGAGCACCCGGACGGACTTTACCCATGTGTCTAACTTATACAACACTTTGTCCAACAGACATCAGCAAGTCCGAGGAGAACATGCCGGTTGTGCGGAGAAGTTGATTAGTGCTGAGCGGGAGAGAGATGAGCTGAGGGCTGTTAATGCTGACCAAGCCTCTCATATTAAGGAATTGGAAGCTGAACTTGCTAGGAAAGATTCCGCTTTGGTCTTTTCCGACCGGGTATCCAACGAGAGGGCTGCTGAGAATGAGAGGCTTGTGTCTAAGCTTGGATACTTTGAGAAAGAAAAAATTGATTCCATTGGGAAGCTCCTTCCTACAGTTGTCAGGCGTCTTTTGAACAGCCATGAGTATAAGGAAAGCTTGTCTATTCCTTTTAATCTAGCCATTCAGGCCGGGTGGGCCAAAGGTTTAGCTGTGAAACGGTCTGAGGAGGACCTTATGGATGTATTGAGGGAGGTCCAAGGCTTTGATCCTCACTCAGATACAAGGATGGCTGTCGAGTATGACAAGCTTTTTACCAAGACCTATCCTTTCGTAGAAAAGATTTCCGGTCTTCCTCGTCGGACCGTCCAGGAGCTCCTAAAGATGTATCCTGCTCCTCCTCCCCAAGACGTCCCGTCAAAAGTTAATCCATCTTCCCAAGCTCCTGATAGTTCCAAGTCTGCGCCCCCAGGGGCTAATGTGTAATAGGTTTTTCTGGGTAGACATGTATGTAATAAGTAGATGCACTTTTGATTACTTCCGAACATTGTATTATTTTGCCGAGAGTCTGCTGAGGACTTTCTTTTGTTGTGCTTTACATGCTTTTGTTGTGCCTTGTTTTGCTGTGCCTCCTTTTGTCTAGTGTGTCTTATTATTATGTGCATCTTGGCAACTTTTTGGTCACTATGATTTTATTTACGGTTACAACCCTTATTTGCAGGTCTGTCCTGTTCGGCTGGACTAATCCCTGTGACCGGTCCGGATTTATTATGTCCGAAGGGGCTAAGCCCTTTGGTATGATTTATTAGTCCCTGTGACTTAGTTGTCTGTAGGTTTACCATATCCGGAGGGGCTAGGCCCTTCGGTATGGTTTATTAGTCCCTGTGACTTAGGTGTCTGTGGGTTTTCCATATCCGGAGGGGCTAGGCCCTTCGGTATGGTTTATTAGTCCCTGTGACTTAGTTGTCTGTGGGTTTTCCATATCCGGAGGGGCTAGGCCCTTCGGTATGGTTTATTGGTCCCTGTGACTTGGCTGTCTGTGGGTTTTCCATATCCGGAGGGGCTAGGCCCTTCGGTATGGTTTATTAGTCCCTGTGACTTAGTTGTCTGTGGGTTTTCCATATCCGGAGGGGCTAGGTCCTTCGGAATGGTTTATTAGTCCCTGTGACTTAGTTGTCTGTGGGTTTTCCATAACCGGAGGGGCTAGGCCCTTCGGTATGGTTTATTAGTCCCTGTGACTTAGTTATTAGTGGGTTTTCCATATCCGGAGGGACTAGGTCCTTC
>BQNB010156043.1:3976-15316 GCA_026074375.1 Tanacetum coccineum | reverse complement strand
GACGTGTACAGTACCTCGTACCTCGTACCTGCCACCTGTACAATCTGACACACAATCATTAGATGGCCACGTGTCACCACCTGAGTGGTGCCACATGGCGTAAACACTGTTCACCCACCGTTGGTCAACCGCCGCTGGACCACCGATCAACGGTGGTTAACGACGGCAGTCAACGGTGGTCAACACCGCCGGACCACCGGTCAATGGTGACGGTCAACGGTGGCGTACCACCGTTGACCACCGCCGGACTAGCGGTCAACCATCGGTCAACCGTGGTTGATCGCTAGTCAACTGTGGTTGACCGCTAGTCAACTGGTGGGCCGGGTCAGGTCTTGGGCCGGGTCAGGACGGGTATTGGGTCGGGTCGAGTCGGGTATTGGGCCGGGTCTGGTTCGGGTCCGGGTCGGGTCGACACGTGGCATCACTAGAGTGGGCCACGTGTCACAAGAGGGAAAATCCTCCCCCCAGGCAAGCCTGGGGTTCGAACACTCGACCTCTTGTATAAGAGCACAATGCTCTAGCCGGTGGGCTAGTGCATGGCTTTAATATATATATGTAAAGTTTAATATATAACCCTATTTTTACTTGGTTTGGTCATTTATAACTAAAGGTTCAAACAGGGACGAAAAAGGTTCAAAATAAAAAGGTTTAAATATAAAAGGCCGGTACCGTTGGACTCGTTTTTTCATGCTCTTTCCAATGGTGTGATCGAGGAATATTCACGACTTCGTTTGGACCTCGATAAATGTGAAAACGTCGTTGAAAGTCACCCGAAAATTATCGTTTTTGCTTCGTTTTCAATCCTTTTTACCTGTAAGACATAAAAACACAATACAAACATATTTGCAACATAATTATCTATATTTTAGTGTTTTTAGTCCTTTTATAGTGTTTTACGGGGTACAAAATATGTATATTTTAGCCAATATCAACTCACATGTTCGTACGCAAAAATCACGCGATATAATACTCGCCTTGACTATTCCGGATGGAAAGTCAACAAAACAAATGGTAATTTATACCAACAGAATCAAAATTTGACTACAATCGCTCTTTATCATCAGAGACAAAATACGCCATGGAACGTATCCAGGAAAACATAAATCACGTCATTTTTAAACGAAAGATTTTAGACGAAAGATCAACCCAACTCAATTTGGTGATCTTACCAACAAAACCAAGTGCACACCGCTACACATAACCAAATCACACGTCAGCAATCAAAACCAAGATACACGTTGCTAGCCCAAAACGTACATCGCCCTCCTGATCTCATTAAATAATGCACCACCGGTTGCGAAAACATTTCGGAGTACATATGACCCCATCGACGCATTATAGCACTAACACATAAAACCATATAAGCACATAATTACATATTCGTCATTTTATGATGACTTTACATTTCGGCCTAGCTTTACTTAGGCACTTTATCACACTTGCTCATTATCACACTTAGGAACAATCATGCTCGCTTACTATAAAGCCTTAGCAAAATAACTGTGCTCGCTTACTATGAAGCCTTAGCAAAATAACCGTGATCCCTTACTATGAAGCCTTAGCAAAATAACCTTGCTCGCTTACTACAAAGCCTTAGTAAAATAACCATGCTCGCTTACTACGAAGCCTTAGCAAAATAACTGTGCTCGCTTTCTATGAATCCTTAGCAAAATAACCGTGCTCGCTTACTTTAAAGCCTTAGCAAAATAACCGTGCTCGCTTACTATGAAGCCTTAGCAAAATAACCGTGCTCGCTTACTATGAAGCCTTAGCAAAAATGATCACGACATGTGGGTAGGCATTACCCAAGTCGATTCAAATCACATTATACCATGCTTGCTAAATAGTCAAGCCATTCCGACAATAATTTTGACTTAATCACAGCTAAGTCCAAACCAACAATGACCACGCTTGTTAATCGTTAAGCCATGATTGACAATAGTTCCAACTTAATTACGGTTAAGTCCTAACCAACAATGACCATGCTTGCTAATTGTCAAGCCATGATCGATAATAATTCGAATTAGTTACGGTTAAGTCCTAACCAACAATAGTCATGCTTGTGGTTCATCTCACCACGAATGACTATAGACTTTCAGGATACTAATCCATGTTTATAGAAGACCTTTTGGGTGTGCGTACCCGTCTAATTGAACTTTCACTGAGCCCTAGGCAATTATACCCATATGCTCACATCCTAAGCCACATTATGGGCTACACAAAAGTGACATAAGCGCTTATTAACATTCAAAGCACATAGCACATAGCACATAAAGCACATTTTTGACATAATTCGGCGGCGATAATCCCGCTAGAAAACATATATTGTCGAAAGACAATTCAAAAACAATCAAGAAAACAATTGAGCATCATGGGCTCGTTGCTCGTTCGATGAAAATCAAAACTTCAACATTTCCGAATGGCGACTAGCATAGTAGACTTGATCCTAACGCATCGCATCAATCTTAGATGGCTCAACTAATCAAGTCGAGACATTTACGCATATTCCTAATCCAATACCGTTCGACTTAAGGCGTTAGCTACTTTGATTGTTTCTCCAGGATAGAAACGAATGTCGTCATTCGGCTGGAATCTCCAATCTTTTTGCCCTTTATACGCACAATATGGTCTTACGTAAAGGACTAAGGACACTTTACCTAACCTTAAGTAGGGAGTCGCTTAGTGCCATATTCTAATCTCGACGATTCCAGGTTATATTTACAACTTTACTACTACTACTTTCTATTTCGGGAAAGAATCTTCTTTCATCGGCCATCGATTACTACATTATCGGCAACATGCATTTAACGTGGAGAAGTCTTCCTTCCATTTCCTCAGTTTCACCTCGGAATAACCTCTTAGCTTCCAACCCTTGCGATTTTACGCATTTTACAGAGATCCCTTCTCAGTGGCGGTAAATCTACCTGTGATATAAATATAATGCCTAAATACATTACTAATTTTTTTTTCAATCTTTAACGTTTGATTTGATAATCACAAAATATAAAAACGTTCAATGAAAAATTAAACGTAAACAAGTTAAATGTAGTAATAAATTCTCATTTTCAAACATTATATAATTTCAATGTTTTGTTTAAATAAATGCTTAATGAAATTTTAGATCAAAGGAAATTTTATTCAACCTCATACATTTATAAAATGTTGTAAACATTTTATAAACTTTACAAAATATTTTCTACAATTAAAAGAAATGTTTTATTCAAAATAAATATTTTGAAATTCAAATTTTCGGACCTAAAACGGCTAGAAAGTTCCAGAATATTCTCCCTACACAAAAGGACAAAAAGGGGAGCGCCTAGTCTAGGGCGGTCCCCTTAAATACACGGGCGGCCCCCTTAATTTTAAGGGGACCGCCCCTCTATTTAAGGGGACTGCCCATAGACTGACTCTCCTCCAGTTTGTCCTATAAATATTGGACTATTCCCTACTATTTTCTCACCTTTTGCACTCATTCTTTCTGTTATAAAACAACCCACACATCTCACTAAAATTCTTTGATCATTTAATCATAAAGCTTTGTTTCCAAGTGATCAAAGCTTAATTCCTCAAGTGTAAGAGAAGAATACTTCCATCATCAAGTGAAGAAGTATTACACCTTTGTGTATTGTTGCAACCTTGTTGCATCATTTTTTTTTTTTATCCCTTGCTTTTTATATTTTTTTTTTTTTTTTCTTTTTTTTTTCACATATTTATAATTCAATTGTATATCTTGTATTTGTTGTTGTAGTAGCTAGATCTTGGCGATCTTTGTAAGTATAGTTAGATTGTAGTGATCTTACCAAGTATTGTTCGATATTTGTGATATAAGTAGTGTGGTGAAGTGAAGTCGCGAAGTTGTGAAGAAGTCTTGAAGTTGTGAAGAAGTCGTGAAATTGTGAAGTCGTGAACAAGTCGTGAAGTTGTGTTGTGATAGATTAGTTCTAGCTAAATTTTAGAATCGGCATTTGCTTGTTGTGTCGTATATCGGTGTAAGCAAAGTTGTGTCCGGTTTTTTTCTTCATAATAGGGAGCTTGTTGACATAGTGAAGAAAACTCTAGAGTAGTACTCGGGGGAGTGGAGTAAGACGGGTGCAGGGTGCTTCGTTACCGAACCACTATAAATCCTCGCGTTGTGGTTTGATTGTTCTTACTCTTATCTCTTGTCTTGCATTATTTTCTCATACTATCTTATTAATTGTTTAGATAAGTATATTGTTTATATTGTGCAAGTGTTGAATTCACATAAAGTCGAATCTAGAATTTTTACAAACACTTTAAAATCTTAAATTAAAAAGCGGTAAACTATTCAACCCCCCTTCTAGTTTTCCACACTACCATTGCTCACTAGCATACCGACCACACTTGGTCTCGACACATGTCTCCATGACAACCGTCGATCTTATATTATCATGAATTAGACTTCACTCCATTCTAGACACGCTCGTTCCGAACAATACCATTGGTATTTTCCCTTCTGGACGACTCCGCCACAACGACTCACATGAGACTCTCTCCATGTAGTAAATAGGAGTAAGGTTACTTGCACAAGAATCCATAACAGGGGTAAAAACACTTTCTCTTTCGAGAATTCCAACTTGAACAATTTTCCAAAACTCGACATTTTAAAAGGTGACGATTTTCCGACATAGCGTGGTCTTCCTAAATTATGCATAGTTGATCAAGTTATGCATAATTGATGACCAAATGACGTCATGTCCATCCTCGTCAAAACGTTTCTTTTTCATACGCTACACGCGTAAGTCCTTTTCTTTGTATATATAAAAAAGTATATATTAAGTTAAAATAAAATTTTGGTTGTTTTAAAAGAAAGAAAAGAAGATAGCATCATTCCATCCTCCATTCTTATTTAATTTTTTTTTTGAAAAGAAAATTTATTTGACACCATAGAGTCCGTTTATGAAATTTGAAAACACATTTTTCATTACTTACACAAACAGGTTATACAACAAAATCGGTACAATTCATGCAACGATATTTGTCCAACACGCAAATTTGTTATTGTGATTCCACAGTTTTAAAATCATCAATCTACAAAACATCATTTTATATAGTTCGGTCAACGGTCACAGCAAGTACCAAAAAGAATACCCACTCATGGACTATGCAAGTAAGTATCATACATGTGCGAAGGATTCACCAACCGGAATCATTCCACACTCAAGGGCAACAACATCCACAATCACACAAAACACATAACCAAGGATAATCATAATCCTTCATAACCATAACAATGATAACAATGCTGGGGCAGTATACATACAACCAAAAATCCCCCAAAAGTTACAATCTTTGGTTCCAAGACCGATACATCCAATCATGATGATTTCTAAGTTTCTAATAAAAGGATCCTAGCATATCCGAATGGCTGCGGTGTTTACAAAAACAAAAATAATACACCCGGCATCACCAAACCCCCCCCCCACCGCCCCTGCCCCCCCCCCCCACCCCCAACCCCCCCCACCGCCACCCCCCGCCCCCCGCCCCACCCCCCCCCACTCCCCCCCCCCCCCCGCATGACCTCACTAACTGGCACTAGCAGTTTAGTGACTATATAAATCGTCAATCATCCAACAAAAAATCAAAATAAACAACCAATAGGACTACTGAGATCCTGGTGGTCTCCTTTCCAAATCAGCAAGATGTCTATCCATCCCAAGAATGCACTGCATCAATGTACTCTCACGGCTGCTCATATCAGAAACCATAGTTTGCAGCTGCTGAATCTGCACATCCCTCTGTTGCACAGCAGCCTGTAATGCCTGCACCTGCTGGCTCAATCTGGAAATCACCTCATCCCTCTGGGTCGCAGCCTGCTGACCCTGCTCCACCTGAGTACCGACCTGCTCCAGTCTACCCACAGCCTGAACCATCTTGGACGCCATAACCTGCACCTGTCCCTCTACAGCAGAAACCTTGGGGCCAATCTCCCTAATAGTAATGCCGTCCGCCACCTCAGCATCGCTCACCTGGATCACCTTCTTCACAAGCTATCCATGTTCGTACTCCAGGTTACCCATACGGGTGCACAAATCCTTAATCACCGACAGAGGCACGGGAAATCCAGGTGCTGGGAGGGTGAAAGACTGTCCCTCAGCAACAACAATAGATGGACCTCCTACCTCGTAAGTGCTCGGTGGGGGCACAACTAACATCGGAGGTGGTGTGACGGGAGCCATCAACCACTCCTTGTTCACCTCCCATACCTCCTCCTCATCCTTAAATCCCTCAGAGTCATCATCATTGAAATCGCCATCACCGAATAGCATGGCTATGTCCTCATCCATATCAATCACTGGAGCGATCACCTGCTCCTCCATCTCTACTATCAGCTCAGTAATCTCGTCAACTAACAGGCCAACCATCGGCTCGTCTGCCTCAGCTCCTAACTCTCCTAGTAATGGCAAATATGCCTCAATCCATTCGTTGTTGTTGTTCGGGTTACTAGCATACCCTGGTAGCGGTTTGGGCGCGAAGAAGTCGTAAGCGGGATGCGGCTCTGGCTCATCCATAGGGAAGTCGAACACACGGTCCGGTGACAAGGGTGCACCCATGACACTACAAAGAAAATAAATACTTATATTAGTAACATCATAATATTTTTAATTCATATGTAAAATTATACTCATCATATATTAAGATGATTTCATTATATCGCATTAAATTCTTTAAAGAAAATTAAACTTTTAGCGAAGCATGCGGCATATCATGTTATATATATAATCATTAATCATAGAACAGATGCCGTAGGGTATATATATATATATATATATATATATATATATATATATTATTTATATATATATATTTTTAATATACTAGTTGCAAACAGCCCGTATGGGCGGAGTCCCGATGGGCGGGTATGACTTGTGGTTTTTGTTTTATTTTTATTTTTTGTTATTTATTGGTTTTGAATTTGTTTATGTTTTAATTTTTTTAAATTTGTTTATTGGGTGGATTTTTTAGTGAATTTTTTTAATAACATCTAAGCAATGGTAAATCAATTATAAACAGTGTAACATATTTATCGAGGGCATTAAGAATGAAAAGAAATGAATATTCGTCCAATAAGAGAAAATAAAAGTTAATACATTATCCACAATATTTTTAGTTTGAATGCGAAATAAAGCTTATGTGTACACAACGTTCGTCGTTTATTTTTGTATTTACCGGGAGATCAAGTTGATGAGCCGTGTGGGTTGGCAAACCTTCCCGCATGGTTCGGAGAGAGTGAAATAGAATGAGATGTATCTTTATGACAACATATAATCTTCAATTCGTTCCTGCTCTTGACTCTTAAGACATCAACATATAATTGGTCATCACCTACGATAATAACAGTTTTGTAATCCTATTCAACACGTCTACCAGAGCCAACGTGTTATGACCCGCACTAAAGACAACCCTTTTCAACCCAAGCTAATTTTCACCCATTTTAGCACCTCTAATCTAGTTTTATCCTTACTTCAAGGGAAACACTATATGTGTCGTAACTGTCATGTGAATAGAAGGTGCAGGGTTTGTAGAGTTGGTGGATACTCAAAACCTGAAACAATAATTATCAGTTAGGTTAGACAAGGGCGCGTATCATATAGATTTAAGCATAGACAAGGGAGATTGACATGACAGATTTTAGATGTGAGTTCATCATATGAAATTTTAAACTTCTATTGTATGACCTGAAGTTAAAAACATCACAATTGAATATAACCGTAACTGGAAACTAGAAAAAATATAAACAGTAAAAAATTACGTACCAAAAAAGTCGACCACCTGCCTTACACGGTTAAGTTCATCTTATGAGATGACGAGTCTGCGTACTAATTCAATGAGACGTTAGACCTACTATTCTAACTTAAAGCAATAAAAAAGCGTGGGAACTTTATTTTTTTGGTGTAGGTTAGTTTTATATTAGGGGTTGTGTTGGTCTAAGTCTATAGGGGAATATTAGGGAAATGCGGGGAACGTTTCCGGTTTCTTGTTGTAGTTGTTGTGGGAATTAGATGGTTTTCTTTTGATATGGAGCTGATTTCTTGATTGGGAGGGGTTTATATCTTTGGGTTTGAAATGTGTTTTCGATTTGAGTTTCTCTTTGTGTAATTTTCACTGAGCGGGGTTGGTGGGAATTTTGGTGGGACTGTTCGCTTATTTTTTGGTAGTCTATTAATTTTATGGGAACGGGATGTTGTTCAGGCTAGTATTTTTGCTTTCGGGCTATGACTAATTTTTGGGTTGGGAATGGGTTTCGTTCGTTTAATTGTTTCTTTAGGGAATCAACCTATCTGGTCGGGTAGCTTTGTTTTTTCTTGGGAATTATTGTGTGATCTTTGTGTTAGTTCAGTTACTTTTTTCTATTAGTATTACTCGGTGGGAATTATATTTTTTTAACTCTTGGGGGGATATTTGGGTGTTTGTTTTTTATTTTCTTTTGGGAATGGGAAATTTTTCTGGAATTTTTTTTTAAAAAGGTGGGAAATCTACCTGTTACTTATGAATGGGTCTGTGAATATTTCTTTTTAATCTGAGCCTGTAAATATTTCTGTGTAACTACCATTGATACAAAATAACATAACATTCAGAATTTGGAAGGCAGTCATATCCCCTCCATATTGACACCACAGTAATTGGCCATTTTTCCATGATCATAATAATTGAATCAACTATATATATAAAATCATAAAACGGTTGCAGGTCAACCCAATCCAAACATAGACCTTTTTGACCCATACTAAATAATAACTCATTTCAAATGGACAAGTTTTAGATTGTTATTTGACTCACCCATCTTGCCATTTATAATATTAGGAAAAGACACAAAATAGAAGTAACTAATACCTTTTTTTAAGATGGAAGGCGAGACTTTTCTTAATGCTTGATCAAAATGTACAGCTTTAATTGTATACGGCAATCCATCCAAGAAGCTTTGTGACAATGATCCTCATGTTGCCTCCTCAGTGATGCAGATTATGGGGTTAACAATACAAATCTTTATTACCAACATTCTGAAATATTCAATACCAATCTTCTTATCAAGCTCTAATTTCTAACCATAAATATCGAATCTTCAATACCAAAGCTGCAGTAGTAAAATTGATGACATGGTAGTAAGTTTTAGTAAGAATGAGTAACATTTATGTTCTACATTTAGTCGTTGTTCCAATTTTATTCAAACAGAGATTGTGTATACAGATCATATTCTAGATAGGCGTGGTAACATTTGTTTTGTAACTGACCGGGTGCAAAGACCCTATATACAATACAAAACTAAAAGATGGAGTCTAATAACTGGTATAAGAGGATGCTTATCATCTGCTTTCTTTGTAATGGGGTTTTATAGCACCTGTATTTGCAACATTTTTCACATGGCCATTGCTTGGTGTTGCGAGGTTGATTGATGTTGGTCCTTACTTAATGGGCTGTTTGGTTCAGTTTATATCGATATATTCAATATAGAGAAGCTGTCTAAACCAGAATCTACATACATACAAACCACAGTTGGCTTACAGTGATGCGTAAACCTCAGACACGGGTTATATAATGAGAATGTGAATTGTACGGCATCTGTACCACACAACCAAAAAAGTATCAGTCAATCATATATTAGTAACTTTGCAGGTGGTATATCGAGGTGCTTGTGTACGCTTATGCCTGTGTTTAAAATAGAGGTAGAGCACCTGGAGATAGCAACTCCTGCCGTTAGTGAGATCATAATCACCAATTAGGCACACCTCGTGATATTGATATTCTTTTAGCCAAATCATGTGTCCCAAATCACTTTCATCAAGTTTGGTTAACAGTAACAATTTAACCAACATTGAGTAGATGCCCTTTAACTCTATTTCTTAACCTGATATTTGTCAAATGCATTTGTAATTGACACCATTTCTGAGCATATTGCAAGAAATTTCTTCTGCTCAAAACCCTGGGAGGAAATACTCCCCGACTAAAATTCAACTTGTTAGTATCATAGAAAAACCGCAATAGTATCGGCATCTTACACTCGGTTTTACATCTTCTTACAAACAAAAAAGCTAAGGAATTACATATACTTGACGTATTGCAGCTTCAATTTTTCTTTTGGGCTTCCACGTCAAAAGGGTTTGCATGAAGTCATGCCTTGTTTTGGACACACAACAAATTAGAACTGAGTTTATCAGTTAAGCATTGATACGGCCCCTCCTTCAATACATTCCACGTAAATATGTGGTTTATTTTAGTGGCATGTATCTGCATAAATTCAGGAATTATCTGTTAAATAAAATGGTTAGACACTTGAATCCTATTCTTTTAAGCCTTTTTAACATTTTCATTTGAGCTGAATTAACAAAAGATATTAAATGGTGGTATACATCATCCAAATCTTTAAAATCAGTAGAAATACATCTTATACTATTCCCGTTAGCATATTTTGTCAGTCCAAGTGGTACTTATGTGCTTTTCTATTCTTGTTTACAAATCAAGACCCAATCAATAAATTTGATAGTAAAATTACTAATAGGTAGCCTGTTCAACCTATTTACATCAAATGTGTTGCTACAAGTTATTTTGTATCTTTAGATGGGTGGAAATGGCTTCTATAGAACCTAAGGCCAGTGCTCAAAAAAGAATATTTATAACACTCTTGTGTAATAAAGCGAGGGCTATCAAGAAAATTGTTGTAACTGAGGTCTATCCGGTCTACGATAATGAGGAAGTCTATTATTTACACATAGAAGCAACTTATATGAGGTGGCCAGTCTCTTACCAAACTCGCTGCTTAAGGCTTTTAATATCTGATTCACTTGTTGACTTGGTGGTTGTATTTCATTAAGCTTCTTGACCATGTCGTATAGTTCTGTATCTCGTCTCTGTAAATTGGTTTTGTAACCTTGCATGATGACATAGACAATGAGATATTTAGTTGATGAACATAGTTCCTTTGCGACATCAAATTGGCTACCTTTAAGCAGCTAACTTCTGTAAATAGTTCCTTTAATATCTGATATACTTGTGGACTTGGTGGTTGTATTTCAATAAGCAGCTAACTTGTGTAAGTAGTTCCTTTGCAACATCAAATTGAGCTTTTTCTGCCAACACCAAGCCAGCACCATTGGCACAAAAGTAATTTTTTTAGGTCAAGTAACCATTGGCACAAAGGCAATCATTTTTTCTTATTCTTTACTTGATTTACATCTAGCTGATGTATATTGTGAAATCAGATAAACACCATAGCTCAGTTGATCGTCTTAAAACTTCTTCAGGTCTAAAAACTTTAGTAATAAGTTTTCACACAACTTCTAAAACATGGGACTCTGATTGTACTAATGATAAACAATAATACTG
>BQNB010156042.1:0-15316 GCA_026074375.1 Tanacetum coccineum | reverse complement strand
GAGATTGGTGGGGCATATTGATGGTGATCATGTGTCGGGGAGGGCGGATGTTGGATGTAAAAGAGGGTATGGCTCTTTATGTGGTTGATGGTAGATTGATATTCTGGAAATCGATAATTGTTCACATAATACTGAAGTTTCTTGGAGATCTAAGTTGGCAATGGGATTAATTTGACATTCTAGTACTGGGTCATTTGTCGTGGAAGCGAATGGTGGGTGTAAAAAGGGCATGGCTTTGTATGGAGGGGCAGATTGATCAATATTTTCAAACGTGACGCAGATGCTTAACTTGCTGAAGTCTATTGGGAGATCAAAATTGGTATTGGGGTATGTTGATAATGGATGATATGTGGTGGCAGCAGGTGTTGGGTGTAAAAGGTGTTTGCCTGCTTAGTTGGTTGGTGGTAGATCAAAATTATCAAATGCAGATACATGACTTGCTTAAGGTTACTGGGAGATCAAAGTTGGTTGGTGGTTAATGGGGCATGTTGATACCGGGTCGTATATGGTGGAAGCTTAGGTGTGAAAAGGGTATGCCTGATTAGGTGGTTGGTTGAAGATCAATATTCTCAAAGTTGATACAGATGCATAACTTGCTGACGCTTATTGGGAGATCAAAGTTGGTATGGTTGTTAATGGGACATGTTGATACTGGATCTTGGTATGGTGGTTAATGGAACATGTTGATACTGGATTGTATGTTGTGGAAGCAGGTGTCGGGTGTAAAAAGGGTTTGCCTGCTTTGGTGGTTGGTGGTAGATCAGTATCAGTACTCTGAAAGGGTCGATGCAGATTTGTAGAAGGTGGAATTGGATTGACAGGAGATGTAGATGATGGATCATATGTTGTAGAGGCGGATGTTGGGTGTAAAATGGATCATATGTTGTAGAGGCGGATGTTGGGTGTAAAATGGGTTTGCTATGCTGTTAATGCAATTATTTGGCAGGGGTGACAGGATGTATCCTCGATAACATATAAAGTATTCAGGAAAGTTTCAGACCTTGTGGCTGATGAATTCTTCGATACTCAGCTGCACTACTGAAATATAGGTTTCTAGGTTAATAACCTTGTATATAGTGTAGAATCCACAATGGGTCATTCTAGTACTGCAGGATCTTCCTTCACCCCTTCACTATAACTTTGACCCTATTAATTAAGAGAAACATCTCGGGTCTTTCATTTTCACAGTCGGCTAGGGCAGTGGCTAATGATCTCTTCCATTTCCGATAGTTTCGTGTCCCTTTTTTTCAGTTTTCTCTTTTTCTATTTATTTCCCTTAAGATAGGATTAGATTTCAAGTCTTCTCTTAGTGAAGTTGTAGAGCTCCTCTTCACCATCTTTTCTGGTTTTTAATATTGAAAAGTGGGAAGGGGAAGTTAAATAGTAACTTGTAACACCGTATGGTCTGTACCGTTTCTCGAGTAGCAGCTTACTTTACCTTTTTGGAAGAAGGTCATTGCCACTGTCCCTTGGACCTAAAATGGTGTATGCTTTGTCTTTTGAGACTGTTGATCTTGCCAAGCCACTTAAAGGTGAAAGGATCATGAATGCTTTTTAATTGTATACAGATTTTTATACTGTAGGTCCTAACGTGTACTATATTATCAATGACAGGAAGGGTATCCTTAAATAGGAGAAGCATATTCTGGATTTTGTTCTTCCATAGATACCGTGGTCGACTCTGTCGTAGATTTGTAGATCTTCACATATTTGGTTTACTGGGATTGCTTTTGAACCTTCTTTGAGGATTTTGATCAGAAGGTTGGTTGTTTAGTGTTTTGTTAACGATTTGGTCTCAAGTTATTTTGATTTTGTAGTCTACTGTTTGATCGTACCCTAACATATACCATGATCTATTGCAGTGTGGATGTGGCTGATAGGAGAAAAGCGTCTTCAGGAGGCTGTTCGTCCAAAACACCCTGTTCGCTATGGTGGTTGTTCTTTTTGTGTTTTTTGCATTTACTTTTGAACCTTCTGAGCAAGACTATATGAAGGCTATGTCTGTTTTACGTTTGTGTTGTTATATGACTTCGGTTTAAGTACTCTTTCATTAATGTTGACCGCATATTCTCTATTACAAGTTTACAACTAGAGTATGGAATGGGATGTTGTCTAGAAAGAAAAGGGTTGTTGACATTCTTTCTTACTATCCCAGACTTGATGAGTTAGTTTTAGGATCTATGAATCATAGTTTTGATAGGATGACTTGCCGTTTGACAGACCTAGTTTGGATCAGTTTGCCTTGGCAACCTTTCGGACAGGTTTGCTTTATAAGTTTATAATCCATAAGTCATATATGCAAGGTACTTATAAACAAGGCCATAATATAGGAAGCCGTCGAAGCAAGGTGTCTGCTAGTTGTTGAATTTATACAAGTAACATAAATTGCCCACCCTATCACCACTCCTTCACGACCCAGCTTGTTACATTACAATAACTTTGCTTAAATATTATTCCGTCACATGACAATGCTTTTGTTTGAATATGCTACTGGTAATGGGAGTTCCCATGCCCGTACACAAATCGATTCCAAGTTTTCTCCAATATTAGGCAATTTACTATATTCTCCTCAATATAAAGTTGCTTGCGTAATCGCTTTCCTTGATAATCATTCTTATGCATAAATTTCTACCAATGGGGGTTCCTACTTAGGCTGTATTCTGTCGCATTTGAAAAATCCAACATGTGAAATGGCCTAGCCTTTTCAAGGGAGGGGGATACTTCTTCCAAAGTCATCACCGTGCCCCTAAAAAATGCTTGAGAAAACTCGTTGATAAGCGAAGTTGGGTGGTGAGACAGGTAAGCTGTTTTAGTAGATGAATGATTCTAATTGACAAAAGTCGGCCACACACAAAAATAAGAGGTCATTTTCGTGAACAGCAGCTTTTCACAATTAGCAAGTCTTTGAGGCTTAGTGAACATAATATATTTGATAAGAGAATGCCGACGATTAGGGAGTTTGATTATAAATTCATAACATCTTTGAGGCTTGGTGATCACAATTTTACCTACACGAGTAGAGGTGAACAAAAAAACCGGTTTTAAAAACCGGAACCGGTTTGAAACCGGAAAACCTGACCGTCAACAAACACCGGGTTTGACAACCTTTCGTTTTGAGGCCATAACCGGCGGGTTGGAACGTATGGGTTATTATTTGGTTTCGACCTGGTTTTACCCTCGGTTTAATACAAAAACCTGTTTGAAAAACCGTTTCCCCAAACCGTTTCCAACCCTAACCGTCCCTTGAGCCTATACAAAAATTTTCAAATTTTGAATCGTTTCAACTTTAACACGTGGGTACCCGTTTTTCCAATCTCTGACTTTCCTTAGCTGCTAATGTTTGTTATTTACCACTTTAGAATGTTTTAATTCATGTATTTGTTTAATTCAAATCACACAACTTACAATACAATCCTAAGCAAAAAAAAAAAACTATCCAAAGCAAAATCAAATTTCCTTCAATGGCAAGTGAATCCGCATCCGCCTCAACTGCCGCCGGTGTTGGTTCAACAAGAAACCGGAAAACCGAACCGGTCAACACCGGGTTTGACCAAACCGGTTTCGGTTTGAGGCCAAACCGGCGGTTTGGAACCGGTTTGGGTTTTCTTGGTTTCGACCGGTTTTACCATCGGTTTATCAAACCGGTTTGAAAAACCGGTTTCCCCAAACCGGTTTCAACCCGAACCGGTCCGGGAGCCTATACAAAATTTTCAAATTTTGAATCTTCAACTTTTAACACGTGGGGACCCGTTTTCTGACTTTCTTAGCTGTAATGTTTGTTATTTACCACTTTGAATGATTATAAATTCATGTATTGTGTTGTAGTTCAAATCACACAACTTACAATACAATCCTAAGCAAAAAAAAACTATCCAAAGCAAAACCAAATTTCCTTCAATGGCAAGTGAATCCGCATCCGCCTCAACTGCCACCGGTGTTGGTTCAACAAGTGCACCGACAATTCGTGAAATCATAGCAACCAATCGAAACCCCCAGATTTGGAAAGACTTCAACCTTTGCATAATGACCCGAGCACACAACCTCCAAAAAGCCCTCAATGCAAGCAATTGCTTTCATTTCTTACGATCGGTTCCGAACACGACGTTAGGAATCATATAAAGTCATATCCGCATTGTAAGTAAAAAGAAGGCACAGCAGAACCAGAATCCAAAGCGGGGCAAACGTCTATGGCTCGAGATGGGAGTGTTTTCAGGTACGATCCAGATTATCTTCGTGAATAATTCGCGGGTTTGGTGATTCACGACGTTTACCGTCACCCACTTTGGACCACCTAGCAAACAACGAGGGGGATTCATACACTAATACAACCAAGATAACTCATGAAGTCACACTACTCTCAAACGGATGCAATGAAACTATGGTTGCAGCTAAACAAGAAATAATTGATAGTTTTGGTAACATGCTTTTGTCAACCTAAACAAAACGTATGTATGGTCCGCTCCTCATGGGGTGCCCGGTTCTTACATGTGTGTTACCGCACATTGGATTGAACCCGGTACTTGGCAAATGATGAAGCGGGTCATTTCATTCGAAGAGTTTCCGTCTCCTCACATTACTGGTGGAGTCTTGTTAAAATGTTGACAAAAGTCCTACCAAATTTTAACTGGAAGATTAATGTATGTCAATTACATTGGATATGCCTAGCAACAACACTATCCGCCATGGATAAACTAAATTAAAATACAGCCACAATGGGGGGGTAGGTTAATATAAGTCGATGTGTTCACACATCATTAACTTGGTTGTGCAAGCTGGTTTAGAGGTCCCCGCGATTGATGCAATAAGAGCAGCTTTTAAGAACGAATGTTAAAAGATATTTTCAAATCAAGTGCAAGAACCCGACAACGCTATGTTAAAATTTGTAAAGATGCAGAGAAACCTTGTTTACGACCAAATTAAGACGTTCCAACACGATGGAACTCCACTTATCATATGTTCCTAAGTGGTTTGAAACAACAAAATACTTTGGCGTATTTTCATGACGTTTTGGCCAATAAGAATAGGTGTAATCATTTTCCGGCTGAAAATTGGGTTATTATTCAATCTTTAACCTAATTACTTGAAGTGTTTAACACTGCCACAGAAATTCCCTCTGCTAATGGTGCTTCGTCGTTTGTTTCGGTTCTCAAAGGTAATCCAAATACTATCAACCATATCTCAACATCCCCTGCTATGGTTTTGGACGATGAGTGTTTGGTGGAACGCGACCTCGATAACTTTGTGTTGGGGGAAGTCAAGGATTTCTCTTCCTAAACAACCTACTTATTTTGCTTTCGAATGAGGGCTTTCAGCATGTGAGACTTGTGTACTTGGGCGGTCTATGGGTCATGATTGAATTGCCATCGATCGAGACTAAAACGAGGTTTATGAAGCACGTTGGAGTCGCTTCCTGGTTTAGTCAATTACGCACGGCTCAGTCGGATTTTGTATCTAGGGAGCGGATTGTATGGATAGATATAAAGGGCGTTCCTCTCCACGCCTGGTCGCGCTACTTTTTCTAAGATTGATCTCGTTGGGGAGAGGTTTTAGAACTTGAGATAATAAGACCGACTTTTCGCTCTGAAACGTATATGTATTAAAACAAACAAGAAGGATAAACATCTCCTTGAAAATTAAGATAGTCGTTAAGGTAAAATCTTGTTGTAAGACTAAAGGAGCTTTTCGTTTGGTCTCCATCCTTCAAAGGAGTTAATGATGCCGAGTTTGTTTCTGACGATGATTCTGTTAATGGAGAGGAAGAGAAAAATGACGATATGAGTAAGAAGGTGAATTTGGAAGATGAAAGTGATATTGAAGGCGTATCCGAAATGGTTTTTGGTGACCAGGATGATCCCTTGGTTCAAGAGCTTAACCAGAACTCTCTACCAAACGAAAAGGAGATTTCCAGAGATACGTTAAATCTTTATATATCCGTATAATAAACGGATAAAGGAGAGAAAACACTGGATGGATTCTATCTACCTTTCCCACCTGTTACACGCTTACCAGTAAAATCATATCATAAAAAAAAACTCCACCACTTCACATCAACTCGGGAGGTCTTAATTCTCGCGTCTTGGAGGAATCTCAGCCTACTAAAGATCAAGTTCCCCTCAGGGGGGGTACAGATAATCATAACGCGAAGAGTAGGCGGCTCTAATATTGGAGTTAAAAGACGACCATGATCAAGTTGGTCAAGCTATGGGTTTACGATGGATAATGAGTAAGAAGACATAGAAAATTATTTGGCTCTCACGGAGTCTTGCGATGTTTCAAAATGAATGTTATCCCTACTGTCAAGCCTAGATCCAAGCCAAAAATGGATGATCAAGGAGTTAAACAACAAACACAAGGTGAATTTTCTTTCTATTCAAGAAACGAAGTCAGATCATATTCTGAATGGACCATCAAATCGTTATTGGGTAATCTAAAGTCGAATTGTACTATTATGAATCCGCGTAATATCGGTGCCATTTTATGCGTTGGATCCAGCATTTTTGTAAAGAAAATCACACATCATCTCGGATAACTATATTGCGTTTTTGCTTTTATGGTTTCATGGGTCTCCAAAAGATGAAGATACTTATGATATCTATTTATGCTCCTCAAACCTCCGCTAGTAATTCGTATTTCTATGGAATTACATTTCGAATCTCATTGGCCTGTTGGGATGGGCATTATATGGTCATGGGGGATTTTCAAGTGAAGTTATATGTGTGGAGGATCTTTTGGTTCGGATTTTTAAGGCTCAAAGTGCAATGAATTCAATGTTTATTTCTAACTCGGGCTAATCGAAATCAGTTGGAAGGTTACTCTTTACTTGGTCTCTTCAATCGGCCAAGAAAAAAGAGTAAATAGATCGTTTTTTAGTTTCGGAAGACTACTTCTCGGTATTTCCTCATCTATCGGGAATTTGCCTTGATAGACATCTCTCGGATCATCGCCCTATCCTACTTAGGGAAGTGATTTTTGATTATGGGCCTTCTCCTTTTCGGGTCTATCACTCTTGGCTCAATTTTCAAGATTTCGATAAAATGGTTTTGGAAACGTGGAAACATTTGTTATTATGATTAGAAATTAAATGGTATCTCTTAAGAAGAAATTGCAAATCCTAAAAAAGTAAATTCGGTTATGGTTAATGGATATCGCAAAAAGCAATCTGGTCACCTCGAGAGCTTCGTTCTAATCTGCGAGATATTGACAAAGAGTTAGATCCAGGGTACACAACGAATTCTTCATCAGAGACTTCAGAGATTTGAAAAACCTGCATTATATAAATTCTGCTAAATGCACGTGAATATATGCAAAAGGCTAAGATTCAAGTGGGCTATCGACGGGCGATGAAAATTCTAAGTCTTACATGGAATCCATCAATCGGTAAATGCGTGAATTTGGCCATTAAAGGTGTTATGGTGATTTATTGGGTGGACACCCTTGTCGTGTTTAAAGAAGGAATTCCTCTCACTTTGCTAATCAGTTCGAGCTCAGTCGACACTAGGTATAAACTAATTATACTTATTTCCTAATAAAGCAACTGATCAGATACCACTTTGGAAAGCCCGTTCCAGAAACGAAGTGCGTAATGCGTGTGCTGTGGTTGAGAACAAACGCCGTCCCCCTGATGGGTCTTCGTTTGAATTTTTTCGCAAATTCTGGATACCGTAACGGTTCTATTTTTGTGAAGCGGTGAATGGTTTTTCGAACATAGCTCTTTTTCAAGAGAACACTCTCGTTCCATTGCTCTCATCCCGAAAAATCAAGATCCTAAGTTCGTTAACGATTATCGTCCTAATTAGCTAATTAGGTGAATTCTAATAAGTTGTACTAAAATCTTAGCCAATCGGAACTTTCGACGGTCATTCCTGGCTTAATATGAATGTTCAAACGGCGTTTTCTTCCCAATAAGGCAGATTTTGGATGGCCCCTTTATCATAAGAATGAACTACATTACCTGTGTAAGCATAAGAAAAACAAGCTATTTGTTTAAAGTCGACTTGCTAAGGCTTACGACTCTATAAGGTGGGATTACATAGAAGATGTGCTTACTGCTTTGGTTTGGTCCTAAATGGTGCTCGTCAGGATTCGTGGTTGTCTTCATTCTGGTATGGCCTTCGGTTGCTGCACAATGGTAGCCCCTTCATACCGAATTCTAATTTTATTGCGGTTTGAAGCAAACAGGAGACCCCTTAGCACTTATCTCATTTTATTAGTTCATGGAGTCCCTCCAACCATCGGTATTTAGGGCATTGAGGCGGGATTTTAGAGGGCACATCAAAAATTAGATCAACTCTAAATCTTCCTTTCTCCACCTATTTTAATTACTGACGATGGGGACTTTATAGCGAGTGGACACGTTCCAACCTTTTTCTGGTATTACCAAATATCCTCCATCTGCTTTTTCCTAATTGTCTGGTCTTTGCGATCAAACCTTAAAAAATTATCTGCTTGAGTTGGGGTTCGTTCTGAGTATAGTCAAAGATGCGGTCTTGTGAACCTAGGTTTGCTGACCTATGAAAAACACGTTTAAATATATTAGGGTGATGGTTGGTGGGTATTATGATGCCACTTCTCAGGCTTGGGAGGATTAGCATAGAAAGCTTAAAGGCTTGACTCTCCAACTGGAAACTCAAAACCCGTCTCGGTAGGAGGGAGGCTTACCCTCTTTAAAATCGGTTCCAGGTCGACATCCCCACTATCTATATCTGTCCATTTATAAACTCCAACCAAATCTGTGCTTCATCGATGGAGTCCCTTGCTAAGGAACTTCTTTAATGTTATCAATGCAATGAGAGGAAAATAGAAATGGATAAATGGACCACGACTCTCGCGTCAAAGAAAAATGGTGGTTAGGTATCTCTAGTTTTGTATGCATAAAATAGGGCGTTCTCCTTTCAAGTGGGTTTGAGATTTATTTTCTCGGGACCAAATTTCCCTGTGGTTCGTTGATCTAGTCTAATGCATGGTTCAAGTTACCTTCTCATCCCCATTCGGTATTCGACTTGCTCTCCATTATTCTGGAAATTCATTTATCGCTTAAAGATCCGAGGAGTAGATTGGTATCTCCCATTTGTCGCATCCATGTTGTAATGGCTGCCGCACAAAATTTCTTTAAGGAGGTAGATCGCGATAATCCCATTGTGTGTTTTGTTTCCTCGCAATTTTGCTTTGGAAACTAATAACAAGATCGTTCGTGGCTATGAAACTTCTTCTGTTACTATCGTCTCTTTCCGTAACGTCCCAGTTAGAGGTGGGTCGGAAAGTTCGCAATTATCTCTCCTACAAGAGTACATAAAGGAGGACTATATTTGTCTGTCGTTGAGATATCGTGGGTTTTTCTGGGACTTAAATATGGTAGTGTCTTTTGTTCAAAGACGTGCAAAATCTCTTGATGATGTTTTTTCCTTCCAAAACCCCTATCGCTACAAGATGATTAAGTATGTGCCGATAAAACTAATGTCTTCGCTTTGGAAGAGGTCCCATCAATCGTTTACCAACATCGTGTAAACCTGCAGACATCGTGGGTATTGGTTTCGTATCCTTCATGTCTATTTGCCACATCTCAGAAGATGAAGACTTAGCGCATTTGTTTTTTCGATGTAGTTTAGTCACGGACATCGTTAGGCTTGTCTGCCGGTGGTGGAATATAGCATGGGCGTCGATTGATTCGTATTCCAATTGGCTTCATTGGTTCAATGCTATCAGATTAAGTCCTAAAGTTAAAGATTTGCTTGAAGGAGTTTTCTACATAACATGGTGGAGTATTTGGAGGTTTCGAAATCAGGTCCTCTTCTCGTCTCTAGTCCCCCGCAAAGATGTTCTTTTTGATGATATAGTGTCGCGTTCTTTCACATGGTGTCGTTCTAGATGTAAAAGTAACTTTAGTTGGGTTAGTTGGTTGCAACATCCCTATTTGATTTCTTTGTAATTTTGTCTCTAGCTCCTTGCTAGTGTTTTGTTCTAATAAAGTTGCCGTTAAAAAAAAAAGCGAATATGAACTTGAGGGGGGTATATTGTCAAGTATGATTAAACCAATGAAGAAAAAACTTAGGAAGTATTTTCAACACATGCCACCGATAATTACTTGTGCAGCCGCTTTAAATCCATGTTTTAATGTAAACGAGGTAGACTTTCTTATCGAGTCGATAAGTACGGATTTAGAGTTTTTTGACGATACTTTTACATCTAGGTCAAAAAGTTATTTTAAAGAATCTTTGGAAGGTTTGTATAATCTTTATTATGCAAAATATGGTAACCCAACTCAATCATCTCAAACAAGTGGTGGGGCTACTTCATCGAAGGCGAGTGGCGAAAATAAGTAACAGCCGTTTTCTAAACGTTTAAAAGCACATCAAAAAAAGCAGGCAATGAACGATCCACAATAGTCTAGCGAAAATAAGCATATGTCATTCGATTTTGTCCACTAGAACATTCTTCATCCCAAAGAGTTTGCAAGTTTTGATGTCTTAGATTTTTGGAAAGAAAAAGAAACAATGTTTCCCGTTCTATCCCGCATTGCCATGAATATAATAAGTGTACAAGCTTCTTCGGTAGCTTCTGAATCCGCATTTTCAACAAGTGGAAGGGTGTTGTCCATCCGAAAAACAAGGACTCACTCCGGCTTCTTTAGAGATGTGCATGTTGTTGAATAGGATCACTTGGACGCTACAAGAAGCTAAACAAGAAAATCCCACTTTAAATAACCCTTATACTTTTGAAGAAGATGTCGTATGATGCCGAGTGCTCAATAAAGCCATTCCACTACCGTTGAAAAATTGCACTAATTCAACAAGTGAAGGCACTCTGTCTCCGGGAGGACCACGGTATAATTATATGATGAGCAGCGAAGAAGCCGAAGATGATTACTAATTTTCGATTAGTATGTTGTATTTTTAATTCGCCTGCATTATGTTGTTGATGTTGTATTTTAAATTTCCTTGCAAGGCTTGCATTGTGTTGTATTTTTCTTTCCAATGTATTTCGTTTCTGATGTATTAGAGTTTTTCTATTAAATAAAAGTTGAAGTTTATTCCGTTTATAGCGTACAAAACCACGAAAAACGAAAAAAAAACCGGTCAAAACCGGTTTGGGTGGTTAACCGGTCATGAACCGGTTCCAAACCGGTGTGACCGGTTCGACAAAAAACCGCACCCCAAACTGGTTTCAAACCGGTTTCGGTTTTTTCCAAACCGGTTTCGACTGGTTCGTTGACCGAAACAGGTTATGTTTGACTGAAACCGAACCGAACTGGTTAACCGGTTTGCGCACATCTATACACGAGTAGTCGCTTGATATTAGGCTTCGGAAATTCTTCTATTGGGTTTTCGTTTTGTGCTTGGTGTAATGAAACATAAAAGTTGGCAGATCTGATAGAATCGATTCTATCATAATCCAACCACTTGTAATCACATATGGCTTGCTCAGTTAAAATATGTATATTTTTCTTGGGTGCTTTATCTTCTTCTATCTCTTTCTATGTGTTCAAAGATGATTTCGAGGCTACTCTATTTGAGTTCATAATCCGAAAGGATGAGGATCGTCAATACTTATTTTAGGTTCATAATCCGAAAGGATTATGATCCTCTCATATTCATTTTGAACATTTTTGAACATGAGAGATAATGTGATGATTATTGTCCGTGTACATTTGACAATAGGATTATATAGTCTTCTCTTCCCTTGGATCCTTCAGACTTTTGCTGAGGTGAGTGTTTCTAATGTTACCTTTTTTTTCTTTAAGAATTTGAAACACATTGTATAAAATCACATATTCATCTTTTCTTTCCTTTAATGAGTTTTTTTTCCTCTGGAAATCAGCAGTGGCTTTTCTTTTCAAGATTTGTAACTTGTTAGAAGTGTAAAGATACAAAAAAGGACTATGAAACACACAATTGACAATAGGATTTGTCATTATCATATAAAATTTCATGAACAACTAACTTCTGAAATTTTAGTCACATTTATTGATACCAAAAAAACTAACATACTCCTTCAAGCACACTAAAAATTAAGAAACTTTAACATGATCAACTCATAGCATAGTGAGATAAAAAGCTTGAGTTAATTAGTCATGAACACAACTCCTCTGAATTCATCAACCCATCCAATATCATTTCTTTGCACCTGCATTCTTCACTGCAAAAAGCTTTCTCACCCCTGTAATCATCATTTAGTAACATAAATCAAGAGCTCGTCTCATGATCATTAACTATAATTTATTTTAGAATAGAAGGGATGTTAGGCATTGCGCTTTAAAAGTGTTCATCCGGATCATTTGCTACAAAACACGCTTGCATGCATTATTTATAGGTTGTTCGGGTATTAGGTAGTTACATTACATCTACTATCAAACTACTACTTAATAGACCTCTAAATTATCATAGTTGTAATCATTTTCATAGTTTACTATACACAATCACTGAAAAAGAATACCAAAAGAAAGCTTGATCTTTTTGCTTCATGTTATGCAAATACTAAGAATCACTTAAAAATTCAAACTTCACACTAACCTGTACATAAAAATGTCACAATTATCTTCAAGGTTCTTCTTACAACCATGACAAAAACTAAGAAAGCTTTGCCAAGGCGATTTCGGGCTCTCGTTAGCACCCGAAATAATACCATCACAACAACTCTCCACGACACAATTATCATATATATGGGTTGTTTTCGGGTTAGACCCATATGAGATCACCCTAGTATACTCCTCCGATAGCTCCATCTCACTCAAAGACATACCATCCACAGACTCTCGACCTGATCCGGATCCTGTCATGTATCCGGTTCGGGCCAGCTGACCCGGAAACTCAGTTTTCCGGGTCTTGATCCCAAAATCACGCGAATTTTCATCCGGCCCGTTTGAAAACGGGTCAGATGGGATTTGAATTTTTAAGTTTGACCCGAAAAGAACCTTTCTACTTATAGCATTCGGTTTAGGAATGCTATCAGTCTGATTTTCTTGCACAAGAGCAAGTTTAATACCGTTTTCTGGCTCAAATTCAAATTTCTCAAAAGGGTTTTTGTTTTCTTCCAAGATTTTTGCGGGTTTGACTGGATTTTGGCTAAACTGAAATGGGTTGTTTTTAAAACTAGAAAAAAGTTGCTTAGTGTCAAGAACTGAAGTTGGTGATGCTTGAGAGTCAGAAGGTGTTCTCACCATGAAAAAACCATTAAAGAACCTTGGTGAACTTAAAAAAGATGAAATTTGTTTTGTGGGAGTTTGAGCTGTAGTCATTGAAGCTTAGTTTGATCAAAAGATGTGTGTTTTTTTAGCAATGCACAATTGGGTTTAGTTATGGAAATAGAGTGGTTATGAATATGAGAAGAAGAGTGAGTGAAGAAAAAAGGGAAGAAAGATGTTCATGAGAGTTTATGGAGTGCAATGATTGATCAAAAGCCTCACTTTTCCAAGCTTTGAAAAAGTATAAACAAAAAGAAACAAAAAACATGGGGTAAAGATTTAAGCATGAAATGTGACACTTTGGAACTCTCTTGGTGCCCAAAGCCGAATTGTTCTATTGGTTAACATGTTTTCGATTTTTTGGCCGACTAATTTATAAGGGTTGAGTCTGCTACAAAGACTTAGACCTGATATATAGATAGGTATTTCTTTCGGAAAGCTTCGTGTAGTGACTTCATTATTGTTGTGTTAAGCAGGATTGAAACGTGGTAATGATAGTCATAAACTTTTTTTTTTGGAACAGCAATTTATTCGAACAAAAAACTAGCAAGGAGCTAGAATTACAAGGAAACAAGATATGGGTTTTTAAGCCAATCGTTTCAACTAAACGAGGCTTTACATCGATACCTACACCAATAAAACGACCCAGACACAATGTCATCAAAAATCATCGCCTTCAAAGGAATTTTAGAATCAAAAAGTAACTTGTTCCGGTATGACCAAAGGTGCCACCACATAACATAAAAAACGCCTTCAAGAATCAGTTTGTGTTTGGAGGAGAGCCGCAACGACACGAGCCAAGAGCGCCATTCACCATAGGAATTAACTTCGGCAAAAGGGGTAACCCACCATTGAGAGATCTTACATGAAAGTTGTCTGGCCAAATTACACGTGAAGAAGAAATGACTAGAAGACTCCACGCCAGTATTACAAATAGGGCACAAGATAGAATCTAACACAATACCTCGGCGGGATATATTAAACCTCGTTGGTAAGGCGTCCAACTTGACTTTTTACCAACTTAACAACTATTTGTAAATTGTTTGGAGTTGTAACACGTTTAAAAGATACCTTGATCAACTTTTGTTTATTGTAGTTTAGTGAAGTAACACCGTCATTATGAATATAGAGTTTTGTTCTGTTTTGTATGAAAAAGACATTATGCATTGACTCCATGGACTAATGAGGTCCGCTAGTAATGTTTAAGATAAATTAAATAGTTCCTATCAACTTTGATGAGAAAATGAAATTGACCATTAGGTGTCGAATATGTTAAATTGGTAACAAATGATATATTGTCAATTTTATCCAGAGCCGTGTGCGAGGTGTCACCGCACAGGGCCTCATATATTTAGGGGCTTTAAAATGTACATTCCGTTATACAATTGAGACCTCAAATTTCACTTTCATCACCAGGGTCGTTTTTAGATTGGGCGACCGCACAGGGCCTCAAAATTTTTAAAGGCCTCAGAATTTGTCCCGTTAACAATTATATGCATGTGTATACATATTTTTTTCAAAGAAAACAATGTTTAGATCAGAAAATATCTTAGTCGAGTAATATGTTAAACATTTAGATAACTAATTTGCATTATATCTTATAAATTATGACACTTTATATATAACATTTCTTTTCGAAAAGCCTCATTATGTAATTTCGCTCAGGGCCCTCAAAAATTTCAGAAATTTAAAGACGGTCATATTCATCACAAATTCTTAATGTAATATAATTATATGTTGTAAATATTTATTAAATTTTAAAGCTAGATCATTTATAATACTATTTTTTTTGTTTCAACGACTTTTGTGATATATCTTTAATCGTTATACTTAGTTATAATATAAGTTTTCGCACAGAGCCTCCGGAGCTACGACATTGATTTTAGCTATGTTCTTAGTTACAGGGTGTTCATTGGTTCGATTGTCGGATTGTTCGATTTATTCAATCCGATTACTTCGATCAAACTAAATTGTTGTTGGTGGTTCATCTTTTTTTTTCCCTTAATGTTCCGACTTTCCGAGTCTACATTTACACGTATTTGATCATGCCAAATTGTTCATAAGAATGACATGACTTGAGTAAGAAACGTTCGCTCAATAGAATGATGCTCTTATATCATAAATGGATGATTGTTCACT